>JAULBW010013137.1:0-10128 GCA_032358265.1 Vaucheria bursata | reverse complement strand
TGTCAGCAGTCAGAATTCTTAAACTGAGAACAGAAACAATGATGCAGCTAACATAGTTATAGGATTAACCATTAACCACTTAATTCCTAATAGTAGGTTTGGCAAATAAACACAAGCCACATTGATGCAAACAGTGTAAAGTTGAGTCTTCTAAGCCAATGCAAAATGTAAAAAGTTTTCAGCAACATGAGAAATCAAAATTCAAAACTTTTTGCTTGGCATTAGATTCCTGGCCATCACAATAAAGCTGTATTGAGAGCTATAAGTTATACCTGTATTGTAACTTGATAAATAATTCAACAAACACTGTAAGGAACTAAAAAAGTTGAAATTTTACAGTGAAAGACTCAAAGATATATTAAGGTTAAAAAAGTAATAAAAATAGAACAATTATTGACCTTGAATTATAGTTAAAGTACCCTCCTTTTTCCGGGCTGCTTACTCTAGAAGATTAGTCCAACACATTCATAATTTAAAAGAAGGAAAAAGTTTAACTAAAGACATGCAATACTGTGAAACTGTAATGCAAATCATAATATAATAAATGCAACAAAAATAATGTGAGGCAAACAAACAAAGAGAGAAATATATATATATATAGCTAATAAACTAATTCAATGCAAATCAAGAAAAAAACTACACTAACAGCAGCTCAGCATCTATTGCAATGGATGTTGAGATGTAAAATATTCCAAGCAAGCCACATCAACGTAACCTCAAGGGCTGTATAAATTCATTACAAATATTTAGTTTGTATTTTTGTTATGAATGCATATACAGCAAGACTCAATACAGTATCAAGATATATTTACACAACATAAATTGTGTTGCTGGAAGTGAACAAACTTCACAGCAACACACAAATCTTAAACTTAGCCTGTCACCAGCAGTGACTTGCCATAAACTTAATATGCAAATAGATGACTTGCCGTAACACAGAACTCCACAGCTAGAAAATAAATTAACTGTTAACAAGTTAATTACTAATAATTTTGAATTTTCCAAAATATTGTTGCTTTTTGATATTATGAAAAGTTTCATGGAATGAATGCTGCATTCAAGATTATGAGAAGTCTAATGAAAATAGTGTCGTGACACACAACAAAACAGGCAAACAATTCAAGAGAGTAACAGTTCAAATGTACATTATATCTTGGCCTGTGTTGTGAGAAGTGATTACACTTCTGTTAGGAATGTAACACGTAACATAAACACAAAATCTGTGACAGAATACGTATATTATTACATCCTAAATTGTGTTGATAGAAGTGAGATAACTTCATCAACACAACAAAATATCACTTACTGAAACTTGTTCTTATAATCAGAACTGATACTTGTTCTCATAGACTAAACTGAAACTCTGACATGGTATCAGAAGAAATGTACTGCAGCTACAAAATAGAATTGACTCCCTTAGGGGTTAACTCCTGACAACTCCTCCAACACAACATTGCTAATTTTTAGCCTATTGTATGACTAGCCACTTATTGAGAATGTGACTAGCATAAAAACAAAGAATGTTCCTGATAGGAACATCTGCAGCTAAAATAGAAAAAAGGAATCAACTTACAATATAAGTCAATTTCTGACAAATAGTTGAACAAGAGGTGCTAAAACACTATATTATGACAAGAGAATAAAATTGATATCTTGATACTGTAGACACAGCTCTAAAAGTTAAAATCAAGATGATCTTGTTAGCTACATCAACTTTGGCATATCCAATTGTAACGTTTGTACAGACACTGTATAAAATAGCTAGAAAAACTTGGAATCAAATGATAGTAGAAAGTAAAGTTGGAGCAGCTGTGGTGACAAGAATAACAAAAGACATAAAGAGTGATATTAAGACTTAGAGAAAAGAAATAATAGCATTAGTATATGGTAACCACTTGCTGATTGTTAAACTGCTACTGGTTCATGTTATTCTCCAAATCAAGTGGTGGATAGAGTGGTGCTTGGTACATATTAATACAGTTTAGTGTACTCAATAAAAAGTTGAGTTAAATAAGTGCACGGATCACATGTGCATATGTATGCATATATATCTCTAACAGATCTCAGGTAATGATTTGGAGTAGTGCAATATAAAATCATTATGTAATTTTTTGATAAAAGATCAAGTAACATGTTGGGTAGATCATTGTCATGATTGCAAATAGCATCACATAAACGGCTACTTGATCAACATGTATTGCACTTGTCAAGCTCCTTTTCTAGATGACCATTTTTGCACATTGTTTTATCTATTTGCACTATTGTTAGATTGATATGGAACATAGGAATAAGTGTAATAGTTGATACATTGATAATAGCTGCAAATGTATAATAGCATGGCAATAAAAAGTGCCTATTTTAAATTTTGCTTTATTATTGTAAATATAGAAGTGAGAAATATGTTTGGTGAGCTCACAAAACTTTCACGTCTTAATCTTTTTGGCAGTAACTGCAATATCTGGTAAGCATCAAACTGTTAGAAATAAATTACCCTTTCAGTCAGTCACTGGAAAATTTGTATAGCATCTCAGTAGCAAGTCATTTACTTTCACATAATTGTGAATTGTTGGCCATGAGCAACTTAATTTATATAGAAATGGTACTTCTAGGTTTACATTGGCTGCTGCAGTCCCTATGTCATAACATGATTTCTGTTAGGAATCTAATACGCAACAGAAGCACAAAAAAATCTGTGACAGAATGTGGACATCATTTCATGCTAAATTGCATTGTTAGAAGTAGGGTAACTCTATCAACAGCAAAATATCATTTACTGAAACTTGTTATAGTCTAAACTGAAACTTGTTCTCATAGCCAAAACTGAAACTTCAACATAGTATCAGGAGAAACATACTGCAGGTACAGGATAGAGTTAACTCTCTAAGGGGTTAATTCCTAACAATTCCATGGAAAAAAATTTGATTCACTGGAAGAACTTACTGAGTACACGAGTAATGTCTTTTTGGTAGAAATGATAACATCAGTTAGGTATTCATTTGGATATGGGAAGGCACATCTAAATTTTGTATCAAGTTGCTCATGATATGGTGATATTTAAAGTGGAGTTGAGGTGACATCAACATTTTCAACTTGATACCAAGGCGAAAGTAAACTTCCTCACCAAGTATCGTTTAATTCTAACAGAGTTAGTAACACTATAACATTATTTTGTAAGTTGAACTTATTATTACTTGTTATTGAAGTTATAAAAACTTGTTACTTCCAATTTCAAGTCACCTTGAAATTATTGGAGCTCGAAGATTTTTCTAATAAAATTAGAGATGATACTCTGTAAGAGTATTATTAATATCTTGCCGATCTTTGTACTTGTTTGTCTGGATGATTTGGTAGGATGGGATGTAATCAATCTTCTCAAGTGCAGCGAAATGGGAACTCACGGGATATGGTGCGCTTCTTTAAGGAGCGTCCGAACCGAATCCAATCTGAACGAATGAAAGGAAAATTTATGCGGCAGATGGTCCGCGAAATATTTGATAAGCATCCTTCAGAAGTGTACGACTTTTGCGGCCCTGAGCTTGGAACAGGTGGTTATGGGTCCGTTATGACGGTCCAACATAGAGAATCAGGAGCGAACTATGCGATGAAGACCATCGATATCACGGATTTCTCAGATTTCTCATTACACTTGCTTCGAAACGAAATAGAATGTATGAAATATTTGGTTCATCCAAATATCATTCGATTACAAGAAGTGTACCAACCGACAGAATTCAAGAGCGTTTATCTAATAATGGATAAATTAGAAGGCGGGACCATTCGCCAAAAATGGCGTGAATTAGATGGTTTACCAGAGAATTACACTGCATTCATAATATCTGGAGTAATTTCAGCAGTGCGCTACTGTCATGATCGCAATGTGGCACATCGCGATCTCAAGATGGACAATATTCTCTTTGAGACGAGAGATGACGATAGCATAGTCAAAGTTATCGATTTTGGAATATCCGAGAAATTTGGCGATGGAATAAGTGAAGCTCATGAGTTACTTGGAACTCGATTATTTGCTGCACCGGAAGTATTGAAGCTCACTGGTCATGGTTTACCATGCGATATGTGGAGCATAGGAATCATCGTATATGCATTAATTTGCAACGTTTTCCCTTTCTACGATGCAGATCCAGATGTTCTTTCTAGCGAAATAAAGTACTGCAGTTATGGTTATCCGCCACACGTTAAACAAACCATTAGCCCGTTGGCAAGAGATTTTATTGATCGTTGCCTTGTAAAAAAGCCTAAAAAACGTCTAACTGCAGCTGAAGCTCAATCGCATCCATGGCTTAAAATGGCAGCTTCTTGGATTAATGATACAAAATTCAATGATAAAACATCAAATATTACTCTAAGTATTTTAGATTTTCAATATAATAGCATATTTAAGAAAGTGGCAATGGAAATAATAGCGTACATGTTAGATTCAAATGAAACTCACGAACTTACCCAAGAATTTATGAAAATGGATGTGGATGGTGATGGTGTTATCAGCTTGCCTGAATTCAAAGCAATACTGATGAAAAATCTTGGAAAATGTAAACGAATTCGTAGCGTCGATAATTCCGTTCATAGTTTCAGAGACGATGACGTTACTCAAAATGCTGAAACTTCAATATTAGAAATGAATAATATCACAGAAGAAGAAGCGGAAAATATATTCAATAGTTTAGATATCGATAAATCAGGTTCGATAAATTTTACAGAATTTATTGCGGGTTGCCTCGGCCATAAACATATGACCGAAACTACCATTCGTAGTGCTTTTGACCGATTGGACTACGACAGAAAAGGAGGCATCTGTCTGAAAGACTTGCAGATGTATGTTGGCTCAGATGTCAGTGAACAAAAACTTGAGACTGCTTTACAGGAAGTGGATTCTGACGGAGATGGACTGGTGAGATTTCTTTTTTTATATGTAACACCTTAAAATAAAATAATCACTATGGAGTTAACATTATATAAATTTACAGCAAACCATTCAAAATAATTTGAGAGAAAAGTTCAATTACCTTATCAAAATGGATCACTAAATAGTTTTATTTAATGAATGAATAATTTTTTGAGTATGAACCTCCCTTAAGTTAACAAAAGTCATATGTACTAGAGCCTTTTATTCAATAGATATACATTCCATGTTATGTTATTAAAATTAATTATTTAGTTCATTATAAAATTGAATGAAGAAATTTTTTATTTCACAAATGAATGCAAGAGTCTCATATGCCATATTAATTATGTGTAGTTGCATCAGCATCATAGCATGCAAATCAGCTCTTTCAATTTGGTAAAATATATAGCTAAATTTACAGGATATCTGCAGTTAAATGGTATAATTGTATTTATAAAATTAACTTGTATCAATCCATAGCTCTTAGGAATTTCCTTTCGGACTCATACTTTTTTGTTAAAAATAAACAACCAATTAAAATACATGTCCCCACAAAATTTTCTGTGAAATTATATTCCACCCCTTTTCAAAATACAAGTAAAAGAAAGTATTTTTACTATATTAGTAGTCCAAACTCGGAAAGAATTGCAGATACAAATTTACTTTGTTGATGGAGAAATATTCCTTAATTTGGAAATTTGACAATCTATGACAGCATTAGTGCGACTGTACAAAAATTCTTAAAAGATATGATATACTTCTTCATATAGTCAAGGCCAAACTCGAATCCAATGAAAAGTATCATTTTCATTAGTAGATATATATAAATATATATACATATATATTGACTTCTACGCTTTCCACCAAATTGTATCCAAAAGGGTGTTGTATTCGAATAACACCTTAATATAATTCATTTTAATTTTTCACTTACATATGATATACAACTTTTTGAAATAAAAAATCAAAACAAGTTATTTTACCTAACATAATGACTGAGTGAAGGTTGCTTTGCATTCAAATAGTACCCTCACAATTTTTTGTATCAAGGCATGTCATTTATGAAGCTCTTGATTTTGTATTTGAATTGAGCTCTATTTGAATATATTACTTTCTAAAAAGTGTGAATTTCAGGACGCATTTTCGAGCAGAATTTTCCTTAATGGAGTCAAATTTATTAATGTAGAATAAACTCCAGATATGATTAATTCACTTTCAATAAATGAGTCATTTCAGGGTCAGATTTTCGGAGTTAACAAATTTATTTGGTGATCCCGGTTGTTTCGTTAGATCCTAGTTTTCAGTATTCAAAGACTCGACCAAAATATAGTCAATTTTTTACATTTTTTAGTTCTCTGTAATCCTATTACTATGAAATGCATCATATTTAGACTTTAAATGTAACAGATTAGTTATGAAGATTTTCGTGCTGCCATGATGACCAGTATGTATGGTCGAAATATAGAAAAAGCAATGTCCTTAAGGTCAACGAGTTCCCATGGTGGAAGTATGAAAAGTTTTTCCGCATTGAATTTGAATGAATTGGAGAGATCAAGGAGAGAAGACAGTAATTCGAATGTGTCAACGAGACAAAATCCAATAACCTTATCTAGGGCATTTAGTCAAGCTTCCCTTAAGTCATTTAGCATCATTGCATTGAAAACAGAGGAAAATTTAGTTTAATCACAGTGAATACACCAGTTTAAATTCAATTTGCAGCATTTTTTTAATTTTTTGCTAGAAATTAAGCTCAATTATGGTTTGTAAGTTTGAGAAACTTGCGACACATAAAATAAAGCTTTTTGTACAATAATGATAGGTGCAATTTGAATTGCAAATTAATAGAGTAACTATGACTATCATTGTTATATTGAAATATTTTTATCTTCTGAGCAACTATTCTGAAATTAAACCTTTTTGATAGAGAATAAATAACTTACTATGATTTGAGAAGTCACCGAAGAACATTTAAATTCTCTATGCTGTTACGAAATATTCAATTCTTGAGTAGTAGTCAATTGTAGACACTTATGGTCAAGGGAGCCTGATTGCAATCAAACCTATAGAACTTGGTATCTCAAAATTAGGTATAATTACAACTGTAAATCAAATGTTCTACTGTTTCTGAAATATGTCAAAAAGAACAGTTCGAGATCATGCAAGTCGCATACATTTAAATACTGATAGGTTCAATCGTGGTTCATAGCTAAAACTATAATTGAAAGGTTCTACAATTTAAATGAATGATACAAACTTTTGATAGATATGGTGTGAATTAGGTGCATTTTTTAGTTATTCCTTTTCCTGACTAAAATTATTTTTACTCGACAAATGTCCACAAATAAATGTTTCAAAACACAGGTTTGACCAATGTCAACATCATGCAGAAGACCAAAGTCACTGCAATTCTGCATGAAAATTTATAATAAAAATGACTTTCATAGAAAATATTGAATAAATCAGTAGAGTATTATATTTGGTTGTCGCAAAAATAACTAGTTGCTCTATGTAGTAACCAACTGACCACAATCTAGACTACTGTGTCAATAACAGTGCTTAGCCAATCTAAAATCTGACTTCAATTTTTTCCCAGAAATATCCCTAACAAATGTGACTTGATCATTTACTTCAAATTGTACAAACACTGTAAGATGTACTAAATATAGCTAAGCAAAAACCAACAGAATGAAAATAACAAAACAGAAAATACTCATAAAGTATGTAAAACAAGTATATTTGTCAAATCATATATCTGTGTTGCCAAGAATAAATCTTGACAATACAAGTGATAAAGCTATTTCCACAATAGATAAATTTAGCCAAATAAAAACAAATAAACAATAACAAATAGTATGATGCAAAATCAACTACAGCACATGCTTAAAAAACAAATTTGGAATCAGTGTGGACTACACTGATTTAGGGCTTAATTCATTGGGCTTGGTCCAAATTAAACTTTTGTTAAAGTGGATGGAGGTTTTAATCCAAAAATTTGTGTACTAGTATTACACTTTTATGATCATGATTAGTCCAACAAAATATTGCAGAAATTACAACTGAGCAATAGTTTAGTACAGTTTCCAAAGATTGATGTCTAATAAAATATCTAATTGCAGTACAGCCAAGTTTTTACGTATCTATAACATAACAACAGCACAATACTAGGAATGAAACATCAGTCATTACTTACTAGTAGCACATCCAGTTTTAGTGATGTCATTTTAGCAATGAACCTTAAAAAGCGTTGATGCTAGTGCTGCTGCATTACATTGATCTAGGATGTACAATATTTTAATTTTATTTGTAAAAAATTAGCTTGACATTTTTTGCTATGAACACAAATCTATGGATTCTAATTTTTTCAGTATAGGCTTAGTGTATGAAATCAATAAACCTATTCTACAGGTGAATCAGAAAGCACAGAGCAAAATAAAAAAAGTGAAATAATACACAAACAACAAATGAATTTCTGTCTTGTGTTACCAAGAATAAATCTCATAACACAATGCAAATTAAGAGAGTAAAACTTGATGGAATGCACATACAAGACACATTAATAGAATAACTATGATTCTTTTCAAGGATTTCACAAAAACATATAGCAAATAACAAATTGTGACTGCATAAGGAATCACATGGAAACATATCAAGTCCTGACATTTAGCATGATGGTTATGAAGGTATGCTCATGAAATAGTATACAAACTAAAGTGTATCATATATAAACACTTCATTAACTGAACCCAACAATTATGTAATTGCTTGCATTGATGCTTGACAAGAGCAATCAGTGCAATGAATAACTAACGTAATTAATGATAAGGTATATTGTTGCTAATAAGAGAGTTGCAAAGAATAATCTTTGCAACACATCATATAAACATAGAATTGTGATTTGGAATCGCAATGTACAATTCTAAATCAACAGTACTATCTACTAATTTTCAATGAATGCATCTAAATCATTGCTCAATCCAAATAATGGTTTGTAATAGTTCCTAAAAGCAACACTATTTATTTGCAAAGTTAAGTTATTTCTATGAAATACTTCCATACACGTCAATTTTGGCTTAACTTTTCAAGCATAGATTATGTTATATACTCAAGAAAAACATATTTATTTAAAAGTTTGCCAAAAGTCACTTGATCCAACACAAATGGCAGCAATTGGTGCAGCTGCAAAAAACCATAGAGTACTTATTCTTTTATTCCAAAAAAATATTTTTTGAGATAATTTTCATGTGCAACATTTCAAAGTCAATGTAGACAAACTAATAATTGAATTCTATTCACAAGTTTAAAAGAAAATTTAAAGAATAACTAAATAATAAGGGTAATCTTAGGATACAATGCTGGTCTTACAACTTCCATTAAATACTGCAGTATAACTTATATTTATTCATCCATGTTCACTTATGTTTGACAACAGTTTTGTCATCTAATCTACTAGTCACTTATGCTCCACTTGTTTCTCTAAATCCTTCAATGGTTCCCTTGCTAGAAACTTTCACAATTTGCTGTTACTTTTTTTATGGTAAATTAAAAACATCTTTGGTTATTTTCCTGAAATATTATTCAATGTGTTCACCCACAAAAGACTGACTTTGTTTTCATCATATTTTTTCAACTTTATTTTATTCCTATTCTACTTTAAGTTCCATTTTATCTGACTGGATATTATTTTAGAAATGTCATTGGTCCTATAATCTTTGCTTTATTTGGCTTAAATTTTAATTACTCTGCTTTACTTCCGCCAAAGTTAATTTCAAAAGATACTTTAGTTCAAGAATAATCACAAGCCAGTTAATGAATAGCCATGGATTTACTTATGGAGTGAAAGGTTCAATGAGATTCATTGGAGAGCCAGTTTCAAAGGCACTTCAAGAGGGTGTACTACAGAAACTAGTGCAAGCATGTATATTTGTTCAGTCTTAAGTTTCTGTTCACTCTTCTCAAGTTTAATAGGCTATTATATTTTATCAATTCCTTTGCTTTGCCATTTGTTTGCCCTCTGCTACACATTGGATTTCACTCCCTTTACTGGCCCTCATTGTGCATATAGGGGTACACTGAAGTATACTATACTATGATATCTATTTCCTTCCATCCCGACGATAATACTATATTAGTTTTACTAGTTATTGTTGTGTAGTTGTTAAGAATGCAAAGACAACGAGTAAGAATCAAAAGTACATTACATTAACTGTGTTGATAGAAGTGAGGACATT
>JAULBW010013136.1:0-105819 GCA_032358265.1 Vaucheria bursata | reverse complement strand
CTCACTTCTATCAACACAAGTCAGTAAATGTAATGTACATGTTTCATTCTTGTTCATTGTATTTTGAATTCCTGACATACAGTCAATTAAAACTTTTAAGCAAAGTGTATCCATTTTTATCGGAAACCATTTGCTGGAAACTGATGAATCAAAATTCAACAAATTTGAAAACTTGAATGTCATGATGTAAGGCAAGACAGGTAAACAATGCTTAAGAGTAATGGTTCAAATTTGCATTAGTATCTTGACCTGTACTGTGAGAGATGACTACACTTCTCCAACATAAGATTACGTAATTAAAAATACTACATGACTAGACACTTTGAGAATATGACTAAGTACTTTGATGAATATTTCATAAAGGGGTATTTGCAGCTATAAGTAGAAAAGAAATTAACTCATTTTACAAGTTAGTTTCTGACATTGAGTAACGAGTTCATTTTGCACAGTACATAGGAGAAATATGTTTGTACTTACTAATACAAGTTTAGATGTGTATTAGCATTGGTACATCATGCTTATTTAGCTAAAGGATTGTAACCCAAGAAACTACTGACCCAGTTTTTTATGCAAGGAAAATTGAAAGGTGAATATCATGGGAAATGAATAATAGAGCAAATGAAATATTTCATTGAAAAATGGCAATATTAAATTTTTATAAAAATGAAGACTGCTGAGCAAAGGGATTCCACAAATAGGAGTGAGGAAGTTCAGTTAATCATGTTGTTCACGTATATTCGTATGCTTTTGTCCAACTACATTTGATTTATTTTCATTTACACCCTTCACCGCGAAGGGGGTGGCAGATCGATTCAGATGAGATGCTTGGCTAATAGATTGAAAATAAGTTCAGTATGTGCCAAAATATATTTGAAAAATGTACAAGGAATTAAAAAATAAATAGTGTCGAGAATATTTAATCTAGTGAGCGTTTTAATTGGTTTCAAAATTATCACGTTTAGTTCATCAATGCCAATATTCACCATGAGCAAGTAGAGTGACTCGTTCCCTGTACGAGTCGATATAAATTTTAGGACTTGAATTATATGGCTGCTGAGAACCAATACTATTATTTGCAATATTCCCATCACACTGCCACAAACAAACTTTTTTATGTATAGCAGAACAATTAATGTTTCTGCTCCCATCATAGAATTGATAAATTCAGGAACTGAATTTATGCTGCCATTTTCGTTACCTCTTGATTTTTTCATCCGCTTGTTTTCTTCATAAACTTTTGGGATCCTTTGAATTTTTCCTCTTCATTCTCTTGATTTTTGAACGAATTCAAGCATTCTTATTTACGCATCAAGACTAAGTATCTATTCAAAAGGTCAGTGATTTCAATACTGTTTGTATGATGCATTCTCACCATGTACGATGACGTTTAAACTTCTTTCCATCGATAAGCTTTGCTTAATGAGACTATCAACACGCTGATTATAATTTTCTGAGTACGAGCAAGAATTTTTCCTAATTATTTTTGTGGTTTAGATTTTAATAAACTCTTGTTTATCTTTGTTCGACAGAAAGGTGAAGTTGAGAAAGCTCCACTTTGGAGCATCCATGCATAAATCGTATGGCTGATCCGAAGTAAAGTTCTAACTACTGTGGCAGAGCCATTACTGGGCCAAAATTTACTCAAGTTTCTGAAAGATGGATTTGGATGTCGATATTTAGATTCTGCTTGTTTAGACATTATTTATAATTGTAATTTTAAGTCTAATTAAATGTAAATGAATACTTAAGTGCTATTGTAGAATTTGTATTTTGCAATTTTTTCTAATTTGAAAGCTTTTGAAAAAGTACGATGAGTTCACATTCACTCTTTGTGTTGATTACTGTTTGAATTGCTAAGAATAAAATATGAATTATAAAAAAAACTTGATTGCTTACTGCTGTCTAGGACCATCAGAAATCATTATTTTAGCTGAAAATTATAGATTTTATAACAATCTAGGTATAAAGTTATAGTATTCTTCGTTATCTAATGATCGAAAATACCATTTTATGTTATCAATTGATGATTTATCAGCATCACCAGTTCATTTAGGGGAGTAAAATTATCTCTCTATTTTAATCAATGCTTTCATGTCAGAAGAGATGCTAGTTAGTTTGGGTAAGGCAATTTCATTGAAAAATGTTCAATCTTAAGAAGAGTATTGATGCAACGAAGAATATCATTTATATCTGAAACATGGGTAACTATTGCTAAATGCATCAGTTTTGCTGACTTTATTTTTCAGTGAGATTCTCGTCAGAATTGCACTGCACAGAAAAATTTCTAGCGCCCCATCTGGTAAAAAATGTCTTTATCGAGGAATAGACTACTAATTAACAGTTTCGTAAAATCTTCTATGAACATTGAATAGAAATTTGAAATACTTCGAATATTAGATGCTGGGTAATTATGTCAGTATCATAAGCCGTACTACATTACATTTTGATTTTGTTTCTGTGTACCCGTACATGACACTTCCATCAGTATAATTATCATGGCTTTTTCAAATAGGATGTTGCTCTATCGTAATGTATCAAGCCAGTGTAGGATATTTTTACCACCAAAGAAGAACATGATAGGAGAAGTTGCCACTTAGATGATTTAAAAAAAATGGCACCAGGACTGGAGTTGATTTTTTATCACTAGGAAACTTCCAATCAGTAATCTGCCATGATCAATTTTTGAACAAAGCATAGGACTAAAAATTGAGCAAGTTTTAATAAATTTGAAATTATTGGGAGAAGTTAAGGAAATACTGGAAAATCTTGAATATTTATATATATATATAATTTCAATGCTATCAAAAGAAGACAAAGAAAAAAGCAAGACATTCTTCTTGGTAATTTCTGGTCTAACCATTACTACTTCATTTGCTGACTGCATCCGTATAGTTTTTGAACCCTTCTAAACTGATGAGCATGTATAATTCCTTTGAAGAACAGGTCAGTTAATGATGAATGATACTCATTGTACTTATAGTTGATGATTGAGAAACCACTTTCAACACAAACAGTAGCTGAAATAATGGTAGCCATACCAACTACAAATGACTACACTCTTGAATCTATGTACTACTGGTTTTTATGCTGTCTTGAAACCTCCTTTTTTTGCTGCAACTGTGAAAGGGCTCCCATAACTGAGGCTCAGATATGAGTACCCTTTTAAGATGTTTAACATCTTCACTGATAAAATCAATAAATGCAGTATCATAAAATGCTTTAAGATGCTCATTTTGACATTCAATCAGGTCCAGCAAAATTGGCTGTGCTGCTAAGTTAAGAAGTAGATATGGAAGGCTTTCTTGAATCACCTTATTGTTGTAGTCAGGTTGTTGGAAAGAAATACTTGCAATAGATAATACACCTTGCAAAAGTATCTTAGAAATAGCCAAAATAGCCTTAATCTTAAATTCAACTGAGAGGTCATCAAACAGGCAGTGCAAGCTCAAACTAGTATTTTGAATTGATAAAACAACATGATCAGCAGTCAACTGATATTTGCCCAACTTTCTAATCTCATTGTCATTATCAAAGATAAATTCAAAGGTATTGATAGCCTTGGCTTGAGCAAAATGACCAAATTCTTCAGCAGCAATGATGCGCACTCTTGCTTTTAACTCTTTTACTAGTTTCTCTAAGATAAAATCCTCTTCAGAGAGTAAATGCCAGGATTTGATCTGTTTTGCTGTGTGATATCTTATGGAGACGTGAATCTATTCACTTAATTTGTTTTGTATGAACATTTTTTTCAGTGTTCACTTAAGTTGTGTCCTCTCAAGTTTTACTATCTTGATAAGATTTATTCTTAGCAGTACATGAATAGGAATTATTACATTATTGGTTAGGTGTATTTTCATTTGTGCTGTCTGACTACTAGTTACACATGTACACAAAAAATTAGCTATTCCTAACAGTAAGATTTTCTTACCTTGAAGAGACCATGATGCTACCTGCAAATCAAATAGTAAGTCAAAACTAGTAAGATCAACTTAAAAATGACCAAAGTTCATAACAGCTGGATTCTTCTCTTGATGCAGCATTGAGATAGATTCACAATAACTAGCTATCCAATTGGTAACTTGCTTTAGTGACCACCATCAAACTTCACCATAACTGGGACATTTTCAGTTAGAGTATGACCACAACTGCTGTTTTCAAAGCTAGCCAATTAACCTCCTCAGAATAGACATGAAACCAGTGTTTATATTCTTTGTTGCTTCAGTACTGTTCATCTCATCACCACATTTGTTCATATAGTTCATAACTTCAACCAAGCAAAAATTAAATACATGACAGCAAAGACTGCTGCATCCATTCAAGACAAATATTGGTTAAATATGGTTGTTTTAAAAGTGGCAAGTCATCATTGCACTTCAACAATAGTTTACCGCAAGTCATCATTGCACTTCAACAATAGTTTACCGCAAGTCATCATTGAACTTAAAATACAAAATGTATTGATGAGAAGATTTACATCTAATTATGCAAGTAGCCTTGGTGGCCTTAAGCTCTAGTCTTATAAATCAACTATATACTTATAGCTCCTGATCTGTTTTATTCTGTCATATTCTGTTCCATTCTGTCTTATTCTGTATTGCTCTGTATTTATTTGTCTTGCTAACAATCAGACTTTGAAATTGAATCTGTTGAGTTATTTGCTGAAACTGACAATTAGCAGTGCACCAAGTTTTATGAAAGCTCTAACATATTCTCTAGATAAACATTAAATAAACAAAGGGAAAAAGAAAGAAAAAGAAAATACAGACAAAATATATTGTTGATTGATGCGAAGGACCAACAACTGCAGTTACTCAGCAACAGCATCAGGAAAACCAGCATGCTATGCATATTGCAATGATGTAGAAAAGTGAGAAAAAATTTATTAATTGTAACAATGTCATGCAGGCCGCATGGGTGCAACCTTGCGGGCTGCATAAAATATCTTACTGAAGTACAAATTAAATTGTTGATCTCAAAAGACATTACAAAATAACTGCTGAAAAGATCGGTAAATCGGGGTAACATATAAACAGGATAGAATCTGGTTACTAGAACAATAAATATCCTGACAGTAAAGTCATAATACCCTGATAGACTCCCATGTTTTTTGATGCACTATCTGATGAAGTACCGATTAACTTGAGTGTGCAGTTTTTATCAAGAGCTGCCAAAGCAGTTGCTATTATATCAAATGTTACTTGCTTGGTATGAGATCTAGCCATGAGAATTATGAGCAGATGCAAATCTTTGATATCAGAACTTTTGTGTACAGCATACAAAATCAAATGTCAAGAGCAGAATGTTTATTATGATTGGTAAATGTATCAAAAGTAATAGAATAATCCTATATTTTCTATATGAACTGTGATATCATATCAAGGTGTAAAGCAACCGTTTTTCAAGCAACTTCAAAAACTTCTCCTACTGATAATCAACCGAGACTATTCTACTGGCTTAGCTCTTCCATACTTAATTTTAACACCTTGAAGCACTGTTCAAATCAAAGTTGAACATTTAAAAGGCCTTTAACATACAAAAGTTGCTTCATATTCTTGATGTTCACTTCATAAATCTGCATTGATTCAATTATAGTTGCTGTGCTTTCATGGTCATCTGATAGATCTTCCTTTTCATTTGTGATGTAGACTGCTTTAAGTATCAAAATAGCTGAACGTTTGCTGGCTCAAAGTAGGATATCATCTGCTTTATTTAAATTCTGATAAACAATGCTTGGAAAGTACAACTTTCATAAAATGTCATAAACAGTTCTAGTATTCGCAACCCTGAATTTTGATCCCATCAAAAAATTGCTTTGAAAAAATGTAGACATGGTCTTTTGTCTAAAAAAAATGCTTTAAAATTCCTTGATATGGAGAAGGCTTGTATGGCTTAAAATGCTTTCATTGTCCTTTTTTTGCTTTTTCCGAACATGATTCATACTCTGTCCATTTCAATGCATGCTGCTGCTTATGATGGTTTTGTAAGTTATCTGTGCAAAATGAAATTCACATTTGTTTGCTTGTACACTGTCATTTCGGCTTCTGTTGCAAGCTCTGTAACAGTGATTTCTTCAGGTTTAACCATTTTATTCTCTTCCCCAAATGAAATGCAAAATAGGCAATTAACATCAAAAACTGTACCACTAAAACTAGATTGCTCAACAATCCTTAGTTCATATCTAGCCAGATGTTCATCCTTAAATGGATGTTTGCAATTGCCCGAGCCCTTCTTTTCACAATCCTGTTCAGTAGTCATGCGTACAAGTAGCACAGATTTCAATTAAATAGCTGATTAGATACCTTACTGAGTTGGAAACTAATCACTACAGTAATTAATGGTCACCAATATATATATACGTATCCATAATTCCCAAGTGGTAAGATTAAGAGCACGTTTCCACTTAACAAGGACAAGAAAGAGAATCTCAAATATAGGACAGTGTCATTTAAAAACGACAAAGTCCAATTTTAAAATGCTCTGGTCGTAATATTAGTTCTAGTTTCTTTCTATCACAGAAAGAAAGTGTATTGATAAATTTATTCTTCCATAACATGGTATGATTGTGGATATTTGACATGAAAACTAAATAAGTGCCTTTTAGGCATAGTGTCCATTAGATTCAAAAGAACTTTTCTTGAAATCTTTTCAAGGCACTGAAGAGTTTTCTTGTCAGTAAACTTGTAGGAAAGTTTGTTTTGCTAGAACTGATTTAGAATTTTCTATTTCCACACTAAATTTTGCACCTTGTTTGAGCAGTTTTTCCCCCTCTCAATATCTTGACTAGAATTTTTGTAACTGTATGAATAGGGCACTAAACGTACTAGTACTGTTGAAAAAAGAGGTCACTGACTACACAAAAGTTGAGTATGAAAATTAACCTTTGCAAATTTAATGTGCCATACGGTAGTTTATGTTGTTCAATATTATGTTCTTTTACAAAAGTGCATATACAAACATGTTGCAAAGAATTTCCAGGTAATGATTTTTTACATTGACTTACATATTGATCCATCTTGCATAATTATTATGAGAGCTAGAGGTTGCGATCTTGCAGAATGAAGCACTGGTGATGATTTATAAAGTATTCAAGCTGGAGAATGTAAGTACAACTCAAGGTTAAAGTCTCTTTGTTTTTCATTCATTTTTCTGCACCTCTCATCTACCAACGTGATTGGTTCAAGCTATGACAGTGCTTTTGCAATGACATCATTATCTATTTTCGCTTCAAATTTAATATTAGATCTGTCTAATGTAGTCGATTTCCTTGAAAATCATATATCCATTGGATATTTACATTCGTAACGGTTTTGCAAAAATATCCATGAACTAGTACAGCGCCGATTCGAAGCGAAATAGTGTTTTCGAAGAACGATCAGATGCAGGACTCGTTATCTAAGGCAAATGAGCTGCAGTGTAAGATTGCCAAATACTATTCGTTTCTTCTATTTTTTTCTCTGCTCATACAGAGTCATGCCATCCACAGTTGCCTAAATGAAACTAATAATATAGCTTGGAATGTGAGCCCCTCGTCGGCATACTCATGGTCATATCCTTATCCTCAAGGATGTATCTGTAAAAAAAGTAGTAGCGATTACCGTAAATGCGAGTTGTTTGACTGCCCCTGCATCTGCGATCTTTCTGCAGGAAAATGCGATTACAATTGCTGCTGCGATCAGGATTGCACAACTGACGAAACTTCTCGCTTCCAAACGCTAGATGTTTGTGAATTTGAAGGACCAATACCTCGAGATATAGTGAGCTGCTATGAAAAAAGACTGTTATCTAAAGTGAATCCGAAGGGAACTCAAGATGCTGCTTCAACGGCACAGATGGCACTGGATAATTTCTTATGCGTGCAACACGACAATAGTGTAAGCAAAGGGAATTTCTTCCTAGATCCTGGATTGCTTAAAAGTTCATCCATAGCAATTGCAGAGGGTAATGCGTTCAGCTCCTATGAACGACGCATTATATCAACAAAGTACAATGTGAACGAAAATGATGGATTCTATGATAAGGGCGATTTCATACGCACTGCGTACTTGAATCTAGACGGAACTAGTTTCCATCCTGCATATCATGGAAATCTTCCATTTGTTGGCCCTGACGATGGAGGGGCATGCAGCGAATATGAAATGGCGCGATTCGAAGAAGATGAGCTATGTCAAAGTTGTATTCGTACAAGTATATATGACGATTGCCCTGTATCATTTGGAGCAAATCGTCTGTCTAGCAATATTTATATTAGCACAAAAGCTGTTTCTATTCCTATTACAGTACCTGATGATGGCACTTGGGTGAAAATATCTACATCTTCTGTTACGTTTAAAGACTGGGATACTGGCAAGGAAAAGGACTTTGGATCTGATTATAATTGTGATGCATTTTACTATCCTGGCAATGGAGCAAGTCCTATGTCTGAAATATCAAATTGTACAATTGGCAGCAGTGACTTAACATTTGTCAAAATTTCAAATTCATCTCCAGCTGCATGCTACAGCGCTCTCAATAGCATTAATTATATTGTTACGCATGATGGCAAAGGAAAAATTGAAAGTGTGGATGCAAAAATTACAGTTACTAATATTCCTCTACACAGTCTTGGATTTACTGCCATGCAAACATTTTCCTTTCAATATATCTCTACAGCTCTCATGTCGAGCTCAAACAATCAAGGAAATTTAGTAGAACGTGCGAGATCTGGTAATCCCGGTTATATCCGCGGACTTCCCTTGATATCAGGAAAATTGAATAACCAAACCATAGAAGCACCACAAAAAGGCCTGTCAATAATTGGCGGTGGAGAATGCATTTCAAAAAGGCAATGGGGCATTTCATTTTCTCATGATGCACTTGGATGCTGTAGCCTAGTTTTGTCACAAACAGAGCTTGAGCAATTTTGTAATGGAAATAGTCAATACGTTGATTCAGTATCAAATATTCCCACACCTTTATCGCAGCTCAATGCCCTGGGGACGTACATTGGTATATATGGAAACGCGGACCCTGCGGATAAGTCCCAATGGTTGCCAGCTGACTTGTCAAATCCTATAAATTCTGCAGTTTGGCATGACTCTACGAGTACGTGTAAATCCGTAACTGCCAATTTGAATTGGAGGTTTCTTTGGGGGTATACTGGGGCAGTATCAAATCCTCAGGCAAAAATCTTAGCTGCTGATGGGCATTATACTAGTCAAGATTGGACATGGGACAACCACGGTGATATACATGAAAAGAAAACATTTTTACTTTGTTCATCTGTTTCTTTTATAGAGTACAAAACTGTAAGTACTGAGTTTTCACCGCCTCCTCCGTCAGTGCCATTCGGTATTCCATGGGATATATTTTATCCCTTCTACGTGCATAATTCTGCTCCAAATGTAGCCATAGGGACTGGTTATTACCTTGCCGTACTGTTGATAGTGGTAGTTATAGGTATTTTGCAGTAGTTCATAGACTAGGATTGGAGTATTTTAATTTAATTTCAGTATGCATACAATTATATTTTATGTCCAAAGCTCTAACTGTTCTAGTAAAACCATTAGTTTTCAGTTAAAAATGCCGAAGTTCAAATCATGACCTATGAACAAGTAGTATCATTTAATTAGGGGATTGAAGCAATATTGTTTATATCATAAATTTGTTATGATTCTTTTTTTGTAGGTTCATGAAATAATCACATATGCCATAATTGTTAAACATAGTAAAAATGTTATGATCAAAATGTTCTATTCTTTGACACTTGCTCAAGTTTTGAAATAAATGACAATATTTTCTGAAATATTTAGGCCCTGGCCCAGTTCTTTTTGAATTTTTTAAACAGATCAAATTTGTGTAATTTATGACCTGAACCGAATCAAAATACATTCTTTAATTTTAATTATTGCCTCCCCCTGTGCATAAAACATTTCCGATTTCAAACTCTTTCAAGCTCAATTTTGCATAGATTTGCTCTAAAAGAATATCAGATATGGCCAAAAGTTAGGGATAATTTAAATTTCAAGTTCCATGTTGAAGCTCAAGCCAAAAAGAGAATTTCATGGAGTTGTAGTTTGACAATGTTCAAAATTGTACACATTATATTTGGGGATGGTGATAGTATTTCTCGACAAGTTTCAATCATTCGCTAAGGAGGTATTCAAAAGATTATAGCTTAACAGCGGTTCTGAGCGGTCACTAGTAACATCAAAAGTTCAGTAAAACCTAAACTTTAGGTAACTCATCTTGAGACCTGATTACTTTAACAAGTGCTTGGTAAACTGTCAAAAATTACTATAAATATAAGAGAATACAGTTCTTTAGTACATTTTACTATAAAAATGGCAAAAATATTAGGGTATTTAGAGATCATAATGCAATTGGCTCAGTTGTTCTTTGATGGATACAAAGATTTTAGCTCTCAATTAATTGCAGTTTAATATTGGACCATTGTTCCCAACAAGCAATGATTATATCAGGTAGTTTCTACAAAGCCATGATAAAAAATCTTTTCAACAGAATTGTTGCCACAACAGAAAGACTTTTTCTATAGCAACAGCAACTTTTAGAAATTGATGGCAGTTTTCATTCCACTGCACTGTCAAATCTGCTTAAGTGGTGTTAGGAACTAATTTGTTTACAACAATTAGTTCTCAAGGAAATTACTCTCTTAAGTGTTATTCCATTTTAGCTGCATCATTTTGTGGCTCTCCAGATGGATTGGCGTCGAGATCATGTTTGTTGTGTTGCTGAGTGTGTTTCTTATTCACTCTCAGCAACACAAATTATGATTGTATAATGTTACCATGCTTGTATAGCCTTTGTGTTCTTCTTGTCTGATACATTCATAACAAGTGGTAATAATCATGTAGGGATGTTTGTAGCTTTCTACAGAGTGATTAGTAGCAGATATCACTTTAAGCATGTACAGTTTCAGTAATTGCATTTGGTATTGAACAAATTAAAAATTCAATGATTAATGATGGTTCGAAAATTATTTGATGCCCTTCAATGTTTGAATGGACGCTTCAACAGATATTGCAACTTTGAACTAGAAAAATCAAAATGACAGTAGACAGTAGTCTATAAACTAGACACTGAAAGTAATCTTAGCTGCCATTTGCACTTTAACTGTTCATGAACTGTCATAATAGTTGCCGTTGACGTCACTCATCTAAGCTTGGCAAAAAAATGTTGAATCACTTTAACGGTTTTGAATTTTGCTTACAGTATTTATGGTAGCAGGAACTGGACGTCTGATTAGAAAAAGCTATCACCAGAAAGTTGAGGTGTTACAATAGCAATGTGTTACCGTTTTGCATTTGCTTATGTTTATCCTATTTTTTGCTGCATTCGAGTTTCATCGCGCAAGCAACAACATAATCGATTGGCAAATATGAAATGTTGACGTTCCAATCTATAGCTTAGCATGTGCAATTAACAAGTTTAACATCGCAGTTACGAACATACAAATCTGTGCAATTAACAAGTTTAACATCGCAGTTAAGAACATACAAATCTGTACAATTGTAGATGCATTGCATATCTATCGAGTTTTTCTGATTCAGCAGCAATATCACGATACATATTTAAACCCTCCATCTTCGTTACAAGCTCAAGAGTGATACAGAGATAGATTTTTCAGTTTCCTTATATATCAACGCATGATAGATGTTCATAGCATTTTGTATTACTTTTCTCAAATAGGCACTAACAATCATAAGGAGTGGATATTTCCAGCTTAACTCGACTTTTTCATATGCCATTTGTTATTAATATTTCGAGCCTGTCATATTTAAAAAATTTATAATTGGGATATGATATTTACCAGGTACAT
Organism: Vaucheria bursata; assembly: GCA_032358265.1. NCBI lineage: Eukaryota > Xanthophyceae > Vaucheriales > Vaucheriaceae > Vaucheria > Vaucheria bursata. The sequence continues at coordinate 94,004 of JAULBW010013136.1, read as the reverse complement.
ACAGAAGGATTTGACCCACACATAATAAAATATATGTAATTATATGATTTACATACAGACAGTTTTTTTCTCATATGCTATCAATTCTGATCCAGTAACTAATGGGAGAATTCGTTCGAAATAAATTTGAAATACTACAGTTATTGCATCTGAGTATTCGACAAGTCTGTCTGTTCATTCGTCACAGATGTCAAAGTGCCCGCCTTCTGCCCCATACTATATGGGGCATCTGCATCCATGTAAGATTCAGTATATGCGTTTTGATCGCTGACGATGCCCCCCTGAAGAATTTTTCTAACAGTATCCCCCCTTTTCCCTTCCCCCAAATTCTGATGAAATACCCATGCAATTTCATCTAATTCACGCCGTCTGGCTTTACTCTCCCCCACTGTCACCTAATATGGATATAACATTTGAGTATAATATATCGAATACTGCAAACTTTGGATATAACGAATTTTTTCAACTTTAAGTTGTATCAAATAAGCAATAAATTCATTTTGTATTCAAATTCAGCACCAGATTTTTGAATGACTACAATGATGTATTTACTTGGCAGTTCCAAGGAATTTACTATATTCGAAGTTTACTGTAGTACCCTACCAAAATATTTCAGCAATTTATTATATCTTCTATATACTTGAGGCATTAATGTAAATGCACACAAAAATGTAAAAATTACTTAATGAAAAGTGGGGTTGGGGTAAACCGTTAATTTCGACTAAACTCGGTGTAAAAATTGAAGCTTACAATTAACAGAGTGCTATGATGTGGCTTCTTGAAGTTGCTTTATTTTAGCAATCATACTAGAAGAACACTCTGTCCCAGGAGATAATGTACAGCGAGGACAATCGTTAATTACACAGCAGCCAACCCTCTAGAACAATTTTAGTCCTAGTTCAATTAGGATCAGATATCTAGACCGTATAACTAAACAGTTTTAAAATAATTATAATTTTAAAGGGTTGCTTTCTATATATATATAAGTGCATGTGCGTTTAAAAATGAATACCTTTGAGGCTTCAATTAGTCTTTCCGTAGCCGCAGTCCAACTAAGTGTTTCTCTTTGTCTCATGGTGAGAGGCTGTGGGTCTAAAGTAAGAGCCCGCCAAACATTGGCAGAAAACTCTTTTTCGCCAGTAAAGGGCAAGCAGTTTGGAAACTAATAGTAAATGTTAATACCGTTGGATAAAAGTTTAAAGGATAAAACCACTTTTTAATTCATATCTGATTATATAATAGTTGTACTGAGGTTCATTTTTAGAGTCTCATTATTCGACATCTTTAAAATACATTCCCTTATAAAAAAACAACTATAAACCATTTTAATTTTATTGGGGAAAGCAGAGGAACATCATGACTTTTGAGGTTTCAATCGATTTGTTACCAGTGCAAATGAGGGGGATTTACCGAAACAGTAGCTACAGCCAAATAATAGAGACGAAATCATAGTTTGATCAAAAAACCTTGAATTTCGGCGCAAGCTAAATACTCAACTTTTACCACAATATTTCAATTCCATTTAAATAAAGATTTCTCACATTCCTCACATTCTTGATGCTATCCAAGACAAATATATATAGCAAGTCAAAGTTGAATTGTCCGATATGACTCAGGATAGAATAATGATATGTAACTTGTTCCAAACACTTTCTAATCGGCACAAAAGAATTGCAAACTACCATGTGTGTTTTAAGAAGGGCTTCTTTTAACTGTATAGCATAAAACTGAAAACTTTCTAACCAGTTGGATAGATATATCGCACCGGAATATCATAGTTTGCACGTTAATGATGAACACTAACTCGGTAAAAATGACACATAAGCCTGAGTCCAATAAATTTCTAAGAAATAAACTCATGGAGCCCAAAGCTATAATTCTTCAAAATTTATAATGACATTAAAGTAATAATATTAAAAGATTCCATTAACTAACAGTACAATGTGCCTTTTTTGCAGCAAAGTTAAAAACAGAACAGCATTTTTCTGGTTACTTATGTGACGCTAAAGAGAGATCTGTGAGGACGCTGTCAGGCTTCTTATTCTAATATCGAACAAGTGCATATCACCAATACTACCAAATTTAATTTTTCAATTTTATCGAATGGATTTCTATTCAATCGTATTAATTTAAGTCTGGCTTTAATGGAGTTAAGTAGAGTTTTAGATTTGATTATATTACTTGCTTCTGAACTGTAATCATGAGCTGAATTTCCCTGTAAACTCTAACCTAAATTCTTACAAAACTGAACCCGTAACTCGACAAGTAAACTTTATACAGTCTTAATATCCTATTATTACAAATTGTCCATCTTTAAAACTTTAAACTGTAAAAGCTTAACAGTACCTAATTGAACTGTGAGAGGATAAAAGAACAATTTACTTGCAGACTAAATCTAATGACTAGCAACTATATATGTGAATTTCAATCTAGTTGAAATATTTTTTCATTTTCATCTAAACATCCATTTCTTATGTTCTTGTTTTATTAATACTATAAAACTCAAAAAAAGTTAATATTTTTACCTGGTAAAAAAATTCATTAGAGGGGTGACGAGCACAAACAACCCATTTCCCCATAGCTAAAGCTTCAGCTACAGTGGTACAAAGCACTTCACTTACGCTAGGATTCACAAAAACACGGTACTGTCTTAAAGTGGCATGATCTGTTCCCAGATGAAAGGTCACAGGAATACCCAGGATTCTAGCCTTCTCCTCTATTTCTACCTTTTCGGATCCGCTACCGTACACGTCTATCGGAAAGCAAGCACCTGTAGGTCAGAATAAAAGAATTCAACAATCAGAGACATACAGTTAGACCAAGTTTGAAATGACCGCAAATAACAACTAATTAAATATAAGTCTTGAACAACCCTTAAAACATTATATGACAATGAATTACAATGAGAACTTCGTGAGCATTAAAATAGAAGCATATTATCAGAAATGTTTGATTTCATAGGACGAATCAAATTGAACAGAAGTGTTTATCTTAAGAAGCTCCACAATACTACGGTACTTCTGTTACCGTAAACCCCTTGGTAACCCCCCTCCCCTCTTGCATGTAATCTTCCAGGGGGCGAATGAATACGCGTGATTGGCTAACACACTAGTTCTGTATAAATCAGATGTACATAGTCATTAAGCAAAATCATAAATGAGTACTTTTGGGAGCTACAAGGAATCTAAACTGCTCCAAACTAAACAATATTTTCTGTTGGCTGTTATATATAAAAATGAACAAAAATACATAGAAAACTAGTATGCATATTACAAAAGCTAAGAATCCTTCAAAGGTTCGATGAATCTCTAACGCCAGAACCAGATAGCAAAGAGGTCATTACTTCATGGAGTTTTATAAATAACATTACCTATCGTTATCTATGGTACACAGATCGAATAACATTTTGAGTAAATAAATAAAAATATTCAAATAGGAACTATAAAGTAGTCATTCAAAGTAGTCGAGCAAGAAATGAAAAAGAATTACCTAGACGAATGGAACTAGCAGACATTAGTTCCCATAGACGGTCATACCCCTTTTCCCATAGCATTTTCCCTAGCATGTAGGCTCCTCCTTCCAGACTTTGGCCATTGGATATGATAGCAGCTGTTTCATCACCTACCTACATTTCGTGCATATAATTTCAACTAAAAAATTCTAACACAGAAACAAAATACCTTAAAGTGATAAAATGTAAGGCATTATGCTATCATTTTAGCTGCTAGTGCAGATATCCTGCCATTTTAGAACGTATTGTTTCTTATACTAATACTATTTTAGTAAAATATTTCAGGCATACTTTAAAATTTGAACTCGATTTTGCAATCATTCTAAAATATTACAATTGATTGGTCTAAAATGTTGAGCAATAATTTTCTTCTGTGTTGAATGGCATGCATTGACTGAAAAGAGGAAGAATTACCCCTGCATTTCAAATTGAAATGTAAAATGGCATATTTTCACCTTCTCGTTATATATCTTAAACTTGTAGCTTAATCAGTTTTTCTTGACAAAAATGATGGCTAATCTTAAATGCAGACAATATAAACGACAATGCTTTATAATGCAACCATATCTTGATTATGTTTCACAAAAATGGGCTATTTCAAAAACTATCAAATTACTCGGAATGTAGGAATGAACAAGGCAAATAACGCTAGCCATATTATAGTGGATTTCAAAAATAACAATCACGAGATATGCATTATTTACTGTGATGAGGATGAAATTTCATAAATTAATGTAAAATAGACATCTAATTTAAATTCACTTCAATTTAGATAAATATCATTCAAATTATATAATATTCGGAAAATTCATGCAATATTCGATGAACCTCATCACAATTCATGTAAATTTGAGAAATTCCATCGAAATCCATGGGTTTAGGTTTTTTATGAATGTTGATTCATGTATAATATATGCATAAAATGTACCTTCAAAAACTGTTCCCGAACGCCATGAACATTACACACTGTCTCTTTCTCTTCGGCAAATTTCTGAAGCGTAGCAGAGAGTTTAATGACTTTGTCACAGTATGCCCGTGCCATCAATTTATTAAATCCTCTAACCCAAGTACCTTTGATTCCAGCCCCTTCAACATGATGATATATTTGCATTACAAACGCACAAAATGAAAATCTGTATAAGTATTACAAGTTACCTCGCAAAGACACCAATAATAAGTTTGATTGGACCTGTGAAGTAGGATATTTGAATGATTGGTTGAAATTTCGCACACTATTTGAAACATTACTTTAAATGAAAAATGAGCCGACAGTGGGTAATATGAAATGTATCTGTTGATTGAGTATCACACAAGCAAATACAATAAAGCTAGTATAATCATATGCTTAATACAATTCAGAATACTAGCCATTACTTAAACACACAGTAACATCGAAAAATTGTGCACTTCAATTTCTCCAATATTATATTTTTATTCTTTTTTTTCACTGGTGCATCTGCATTTGATTGACTTATCATCAACTATCTATCATAACACTTATGTTACTCAAGCTTACGATAAAATAAATAATTTTCAATTCAAATTCGAACTTTATGGAATCCTAATTCAAAATTTGTTAGAAAACTTGAGAACTTTAAAATAATGAAAGCAGCATTGGAAAATACAAATATATAGCTAACTTCAAATGTAATGAATTTGTTAGGATCTCCGAATTCATTCAACTTATCCGAATATCTAAAGCTGAACTTGGACACAATAAGACTTTTTCATTAATTCGTTACTAGCAAAGGTTCATTTGAAATGAATTGGTTAGATTCAAAATTTCAAGTGTTTATCAATGATATAATTTTTTCTCACCCCAATGCACTTGGTCTTGTGCGGCATAGTACACATAGTTCGTATGTATGATTCCTACTACATGCTTAAATTTTTTAGACCAATTTGTACCGGTAGCACGGTACCAGTTTATATGCTCCGGCTCTTCCATTATACAAATATCGGCCTGGCCAAATATATATATATATATATATATATATCGATGATGATGATGAAAGTTACATTAAAAATGATTAAAACTTCATCAATATGGAAAAAAAAATGAATCAAAGGAACTTTTTGTAAAAAGGCACATTTTCTACCTCGTCAGCTAATTGAACAAATCAGATTACAGGTATTAACATACACCAGCAATGGGAGGTCGGTGGAGTATAAAGCTACAGAATAATAGAATATATAATTTTTTGTAGAATATCAAAGGTACAAGTATATTTAATAATTTACCTGATCATTCGGTATGAGACGAGTGATATCCCCCATAGGGAAAATACATCCCATACTTTCCAAGTACCGGCCAGGGTACCATATAATTTCAAGAGAATTGGCTTCATTTGCCATATCAGCCTCACTGAGCCACTGCCTCAAGTACTTTGTTTGCTCATCGGGAGTGGAGTAGCGGACTCCTTCAGGATACAATCTAGCTTGATCATCCAGCTGCAAGAAGGGCAAAAGAATAGATACGGCCCCTTTAGCTCTGCCTCGGGCAAGATAGGCTGCCCGAAGCAGGGGGTTTACGCTAGTTCCTGCAGTAGCAATTACGATAAATAGATGTATATGTTAGCTTCAAAATACCAATAACAAGATAATTTTTGTTTCAAGCTTAATTATACTTATAAACTTATCCAATTTGAATTATATATCAATTGGACGATTATTTAATAAAGCAAGTATAATCCAATTTGTCAATCTAAAAAACTGAAAGAGAAATTTTTCACCTTTTTCCCAACTGCATATTTTCGATTGAGTATAGTATTGCAGTAATCCCTTGACTAGAGCGTTTTCGATAATCAATTTTCTTGAATTACAACATTTCAGTTGACGCAATACATAATTAAAAAAACAATGTTTTTTCTGTTAAGAGTCAAATATTTTTTTAAGGACAATAGCTTCCTGATGCAAACTAATTTTCGATCGGCATGATGTTCACACATGCCACGTGAACAGCGGTTATAGTTGGAATCCTACACTACTATAACTCTAGTGTGGTAAAAATTAAGAAATACTTTTTGACTTGATTTATTGAAGCATTAGGTTAGATATAAACATTTGAGTTAATTTAATAAAAGGATTTGAATTGATAAATATATTCAATTTGATACATCAAAGGCATTTGAGTTGAAAGGAAGAATATGTCTGATTTGAATTAAAAGTCAGTTATTTCCGATATAGGTAGATTTCATTTGAAGCTCAGCACTTGATTTATGTTATTCCAGCTACAGTATGTAACACAGATGCATCGAAAAGGGCCATCGAACTAAAATGATTTGCCCATCAAAAGATACAGTTACTGAAAATGTTCATTTTCAAACGTTTGAAAAAATCAAAATAATTTTTGCTATCATATAACCACAAGCATTTTTTTGTTGAAAATTTTTTGACGTGCTATAGTAGATATCCATTTTTTGTTCGATTGTTGTCATCGATTATTAAACATTTTTAGCCAATCAAAGAAACTTCAGGTTCAGAAAATAGGCTATTTTGTAAAAGCATCAAAGTACTATTGTTAATCATCTTAAAAGTTTTCTAATCTAGCACAAGTGAAAATATTTTGGCATTTAAGCTTGGTGTACTTATGATTAGTGGCATCAGCATTGCAACTACTGAAAATTTAAGGGCATCAATTTATGCATGCATTAGAAAAATACATTATTTTTTACTATCCTTACTGCAATAATGAAGTGTGCCATCGAATTTACCATGACTCCACAAATTGTAGCATTCTAACATTTAATGATTTTTAGTATTATTCATGTTCAATTACTCTAGTGCTTTGAAGAAAAAACTATTATTTGCAACAATGTAAAAAAATACCACAAAGAATTTTTTCATCATAATCGCGTTAAATACTACAATGTATTCTTATTTCTGAGAATTATTACATAATCAAATAAAATTGTTAATATCGTTATGAATTTTTTGCCAATGCATTACTTTTAACATTGACTTTTTTATTTGTTTGTATAAAAAAAGGTAATATTACAAAATAAAAGCAAAAAATGCATAGTACATAGCAACCTGTCATCCATGGTAAGCTTGCAGTTGTAACGATCCATATGCGACGATCAGGAAGCCCTATATCAGTTACAGGCAACACCCGATTTTCCTCTAAAAGTAAACTTGCTTCGCTTTGACGCTCTCGAGCTTCTTGTTGCTCCTGGAGACGAGAAAGACGAGTGCTTACAGTTCCTAAACGAGCTTCTAAGTCAAGACCAAGATTATCCAACGCAGCTCCTAAACCAATACGCATGCGAGATGGCATCTGTGGGACCTTCCACCGTGAGGCCAAGTCAACAATTCGCTTACTTCCAAAGGGATTTAAGCTTCCGAGCTTAATATTGTTAAGCGAGCTAAAGTTCCCTACTTTTTCGGTGCTAGTCATGGTAAAGTTCGCGAATCGTATCCTTCCTTCTTCTCTCAGACTTGCAATTCGTTCAGCACTCTGGGTGCGAAGATCTCCAAACCTTCCCCCACCCTTAATTCGCATAATCAGCCAGTTTGCGTTCAGAGTTAGTGGTTTCAGTGTCATTGCAAGCGACTTATTATTACCACTTGCGGTACTATTTTTCATCGACTCGACACTTGAAGGAATGCTTTCAACTAATAAAGAGTTCCCCAATTCATCTTGTGTTGAGTTTAATGCGTGGTAGATGTCTTCTGTTGCTTCTTGGCTCATGAAAGATACAGACTTCACTGTTCGACATGATTCCGAAATTGCGTAAGAAGAAATTGCGCTAACATATGCTCTGGCCGGAACATGCAGCAAACATGCGAAAAATAAAAACGGAGCTACCCACATAGCTCGCCATGCTCCATACATTAGTGATGTACCTTATTGTTAGACAGGGCTTAATTTTGGGACACTATTAGTGCTTGTAAGATGCATAATACATCCAAAATCATTACCGCAGCGGTGTCACATGAATTTCGATTTGCATTGTTCTTAAGATTCAGACAAATCGTTTTGTTCAATTTGAACTAATTATATGGTATTTGCAGAAATTTATTCCGAACAAAAAAAACTGATTTTAAACGTGCAACAAGTTGTGATCGTTTCTTCTTGCGCATCAATATATTACCTATGCCAAAAAGATGTCACCCCCTATACAAAAGAATGAAAGAATAATTCAAAAAATAGAATTTTTGACCAATCCACTCAAATTTATTCTTTTATCAAAGAACGTTTCCAGCGCACTCAGTTATTTTTTCTGAATTATTTTCTTGATTTTTTCTACTTGCACATAATGGCAACAGGCATGGTGCACCAGGACAAATATAATTAAAGGAGAATGCGTGATGTTGCGCAGAAGCTCATTGAATAAGGTAGAAGCACTAAAGACGTTGCAGAGGTCTTGGGTCACCAAATGCACCATGAAACGCTGGCAAAAGGATGATTTCAGAGTTGAACTGCCCAGAAGGAGACATGTAGAGTTTGAAAAGGATGAATTAGCATATCTAATATATGATTTCTTCTGGGAAAACATGAACACAACAATCAATCAGGTTTGCATCCATTTTGAGTAGGAACATGATGTAACATGCAGTCGAATGACCATTTTGTGCCTGCTCATCAAGGACAGAGTTGTACACAAGAGGTCCATGTATTCTTACAGTGAGTGCAAATATGAAAAGGTGAAAGACCTGTCAAGACTAACGAATCGTATCAAGTGTAAATCATAAAACCAGAACAATATAACACTGAAATACTACACGTTCAATACTTTTCCATTATTCTTAATTCATGTGTTGACGAGAGTGAATCTTGTCAACATTTTCAACCTGAGCTTGCACATACAAACCGAATTAAACCATATAATCACAAATCCCTGAAAGAATTGTAGACAAATAAACAATACACGGCGAAAACATATTAGATCCTGACAAGACCTCAAACAAAGGCTGGAAGATCATGATGGAAGCATTTATGTGCTTGATGAGGCAGCCTTTATGATGAATCATGTACTGCGCAGAGGAAGGATTCTAAGTAGACAGCACTATTCCTTACTGCTCTACATGCAGGATAACAGTGATAATTTGGTAATGGCATTGCATCTCACGGAAGGAAACATGATGGTAATCAAATTTCACAATATTCTAAGTTATCTTAATCTTGGCCATGATGATGTGATGCTTGCGTTGAACAACATTGCTGTTCACAAAGTTGTAAGCAAGCTCTGCAATGAGAGAATGAGTGTCATCACTGAACTGATAGAGGAATAGAAAATCACCGTGAACTATCTGCCCCATACATGCCAGTTCTCAATCTGGTCTAGTACTGCTTCAGCACAGTCAGGCAGTATATCAAGACATAGAAGCTGAGAGATGAAGAGGAACTGCACAGAATAATAATAACAGGTAATGAGAGGCTGATGCACATGGAAGGGATGTCTATGCAAGCATTCAAAGAGATGTGCAATCTCCCTCTAGCCAGGTGATGTGCTGATCATGGTCAGGTGTAGTTGCCAGCCTCCAATTTCGTCTGTTTCTAGGATCAGTGACCCCACCATGACATGAGATAAAAACTACTAGGAATCAACTTCCTTAGGAAATCACTTCTATTTCATGTAGCTGCAGTAAGTTTTTATTGAATTATTTGTGATGTTCCAAGTAAATTGGCCATAGAGATACCAGTAGGGTTATGTTCTGTTGTATTGATAAAGTCATTTCACTTCTATTAATACAATTTAGCATGAAATAATATACACATTCCGTCACTGGTTTCTTGTCTCTGTTGCACTTTATGTTTCAAACAGATATCGGTAAAAACCATAAGGCCAACTGTCAGAAATGTGCTTTCAGAAACGTGTCAATGGAAAAAGGGTAACACTAACAAGAAAAAGGTACAGTCAGAACAAAGACAAAAATCTGAACTACCATGAAGAGTTTTAACATAAAACAAAAAGAAACTGATAGGAAATATGTATTATTAGATGTTGTTTCAGTCCCTGAAGCAGAAACAAAATACAAAGTAAACTATACAAATTAAGTCAAACTATGCGGTGCATATGAACTACTACTGCTACCACTATACAATGCAGTACAAATAATTAATATCACTACAAACATATGTAACAAGGCATCTGTCCTAGTGCTGAAACAGTTTGAAACCTTTGCTTGATCTAAACCTGCACAACTATATGTACACAAGTCCTGACACTTATTCAGTGAGCTTCTGCGCAACATGACACATTCTCCTCTGATTATATTTGTCCTGGTACACTTTGCATGTTGTCACAATGTGTAAACAGAAAAATTAAGAAAAAATTCAGAAAGAATTATTGGGCATGCTGAAAACATTCTTTGATAAAAGAATAACTTTGAGTGTGCTGGTCAAAAATTCTATTTTTGAATTATTCTTTCATTCTTTTATATAGGGGGTGACATCTTTTTGGCATGGGTAATTGTTAGGAATTAACTCGTTAACAGTTAAATTCATGTTATAGCTGTGAAATTCTGTTTTATGGCAAGTCAATGTTTTGCATGTTGGAATTCAAAGTTTATGGTAAGTCATTGCTGGATTTTGGTGACAGGCTGAGTTTAGGATTTGTGTGTTGCTGTGAAGTATGTTCACTTCCGGCAACACAATTTATGTCTGTGTAAATATACTCCTTGTTTTAGTTTTGAGTCTTATTTGTAAACACATTCATAACAGTAATAAATTGATTACTTGCAGCTGAAAAAACTTGTATAGTTCAATCAACTTTGTATTACAAAGTGTATTTATATAGTTCACTGAAATTATGAACAAGTGAAGTAAATTATTGTGAGTTCAGCAGTTTTTAATTGTAGTGGGACTTTTTAGAAGTTTGCACTACTTTCTATGTAAGGGTCTTTCTTTCAAAAATTGGCATAAACATGGTTGGTTGCATCTTTATTTCATCTTGTCACCAAAAAGTCCACTCTAATGGAATTTTGGATAGACAGTTGCAATGTCTCTGCAAACTGCCATCTAAAGAGGAAAACAGCAGCTTTGGTGTCTTTACAGAAATGCTCAATTACAACATTTTATTAGCTTCTCTGATTACTGGCATATATAATGAGCCTGAAAGAGCATTGCAAAATTGATTTTCAATATTATCCTTTTTTTAAAACAAAATGCTTCTAATCTTCATTTGCTTTGATTTTTATTTGTTTACCAGATTGGATTTTGACTTTTCTCAGTTTACTCAGTGCTATTATGCTTGTAACAGATTAGAATCAAATCTGCATTCAAAACTACCATTGTTAGTATCAGCTTACATCCCTCAAACTTTTTTCCTTGAATGAACTCAATGTAATTGTAACTCGGTAACCAAGACCTTCCAATACATTCAAAAAATTAGAGAAACATGTTTCAAATTTAGAACCATCAAAATTCCCAAGCTTTTTTTGGCAAAATACAGTCCAGCCATTTGTACCATTTAGTGGAAGATGGTCACTATTTTAGTGCAAACCCTCAATGCAGTACCAGTGGAAATGGTCTTGCAATAAAATAATGCATTTATTTCTTCAATATCAAGAACAATGAAAAATGCTCACCATTGCTGATTATTTTTACTAAATAATAACCAGTGGCTCAGCACTTTCTCATTGTAGCAATCATTATTGAACTTGCTAGGAGCAAATTGATTAAATTACTAACAGTTAAGGTTGAAAATGGTCTGTCAATGTATAGACAAATTGAACAGAATAAAACATGCATTTGTGCTTTGACACATCAGTTGCAGAAGAAATTGCCCAAACACTAATGATGACCAGAGATATGAATGACAGAGATGCAGCTTATATGATGCACATATAAATTGCTGTGACTGACTATTAGGAATTAACTGGTTAACGGTTAATCCTATATTTACATTAGCGGCGCTATTGTTTCTGTTTTCAGTTTAAGAATTCTGACTGCTGACATCATGTTCTCACTTTAGCCAATGGAATAGTACCACAGCACAATTACAACTGGTTCATCATATGATTGAATAATTGTCTGTCTTGCATTGCTAGAGTTCACTTCTAGCAATGCAGTAATATATACTGTATGATTTATGTTTAAATGTCTGCTTGTACTACACTTGTGTATTCTCACTTATATACATGCAAATATTTTGGCTTTACCAGCACCTACTTGCTGGGGAAGTTTTCAAAAATATTTTACCTTTATTGAAGCATTAAATACTATTCTAAATGAATTTGTTACTGAACGTGATTTCCTCTCAGAATCCAAAAAAAGAAATGCTCATCAGCATGTAAATGATACAATCACAAAGGATCATTTTATGTTCTATTATGAAAAGTCCAAAACTATTTTGTAGCCAATTTAAATGTTTATTACAATTTTCTAGAGTAATAGTTTTCCTGTAGTTGATGGTTACCATGCATTTGTTTTACTGCCAAGCTACTTTAAAGAAGAGACATGATTGAATGCCATTGAAAAATCAAACTTGAGCTAGTATCAGAATGATTCAACATTATTTATGGCAATACTCATGATACAGGGCATTTATTGGATCCTAGATATTTGAGTGAAACAATGGATAATGCTTTTTGTCACCAAATTGAAGATTTTATCTACTTTCCCAGATGATGACGGAGTTTCAAGCAATCATATGAAAAACGTAAATTATGCAGAACATATAGTATTTTACATTGCTGCATTGTTGGAATGTAGCAAAAAGTCTTTCCAATATAATATGCTGGAAAATGGAGCAACTTCACTTTTACAGTACTGGCAGTTTGAAGCATCATCATCGCCAAATCTCCAAAAAGTTGCATTCAAAGTTTTTCTATGTTGGCTTCTCGTTGGACATCAGAGAGAAACTTCTCAACATTAAGATTTGTTCATTTTAATCCACACAGCAGATCTGGTCCCAAACAGGTGAAAATGCTTAGTTACATCAAGACCAATAATGAATGAATGGGGAATGAGATAGAAGCAGCAAAAGATATGTTTAGTGAGGAAGATGAAGAAATTCATACCTAGCAGTCATACTGTTAGAATCCTTCGATACACTATTGTACTTCCAAAGTAAACAAGAACATCACCAAAGTACTGTATAGTAGTATATTAGACGAATTCCATCATGTGTTGCCGAGAGTGAATCTTGTCAACACATTACGACATGCTAACAACTTAACTCGAATACAAACAAATACACCAAACTATAACTAATATCTTCGAATAGAAAGTACGGCGTACAAATCAGTTCCTAACACATACAGCATCTGCACAGTAAATAGTGTGTTTTGAATCAAGATTTTATCATTTGTGTTTGCTGTAATTTTTATATTTAACCTTTTGCATCAGCCTTCATGCTGCTTAGCAATTCCCCACTTGCTGAACTCATTGTAGCTCGCTATGCTTGCTTCCATAATATTAGCATAATTTTATTATAAGTTTATTTATAATTATAGTTGACATGATGGATTGGTGGTTGCAATTAAAAATATACAAAATTATGTTGATAATATCTCAGTCCCTAACTTGATCACAAAATAGTTCAAGATTCATTTTTGCCTTGTTTGGGATCTATCTAAGTGCCTTGTTTGTATACTTAGTTATTATATAAGTATATTTGGCAAATGAATTTTCCAATTTTTAATTAAATTCAAATTTGAATTTTTATTCAAAATTGATTTATGATTGCAAATGCTTTTTGAAACATTAAACTTGACTTCGAATTTTGGCTGGATTCTATTTTGAAATCTTTATGAGCATATGCTTAAATTCAAATTTTCTTTTTCATTCTTATTCAAAATTAGTTACTGCTCAATATAGTAATTTGACAACTAAATCAACCTTCAAATACATCATCTTTCTTTTTCATCTTTTCTATGATCCAATAAGCGCTGTTATAAATATATTATGCTTACCATCATTTTAAAAGATTTTTTTCTTTTAGCTTCTTTTAATAGCAATTTAATACAAGATTTAATTTTGAAAGAAATTCTTTTTCCATCTCTGGTTTGGTCAAATACGCAAGTGGGACTATCCATTCCAGTCCGTTTCTCTTGGCATTATTTGCACTTGTAGCCGACTTCAGTCTCGATATATTGCGGTATATGCATAATGGCGACGACTATCTAAACCACAGCGTCTAGAAAAGCAAGCTTCGCGTATTAATATTATGGCATCAATATGAATGATGCTTCAAGAAAAGCGTTCGTATTAATTGAGCGCTTGAAAAATGCTAGCGATTCTGATGATAGAGTTGACGCATTGGAATGTCTTTCAAAACTTTCTGTTGACCATCCCGCTGAAGTAGCCGATTATGGTATCCAAGTTCTAGCAGACTTAGTTCAAAGCGGGATGCTTGAAAGTGACGTTGGTCAGGTATATTCAACAGTTGAGATTTTATGGGAATTGGTTACAGTATCTTTTATTATTTTATTTCATTAGTTGATCGTGCTCGCAGCTAATTATGGATATTATGCTTAACCTTGTGGTAGTACATGACCAAAAGAATGCTTCCTCAATTGAGTCGAATGTATCGGTCATGTTAAGAAGCGGCGGGTCGATTATCCATGGTTTACTAGATCTTACGCACAGCAGTGATACCCTCACCTCCATCAACGCATTGCGAATTGTAAGCGCAGTTCAAAAAACAGCACCAATCAACTTCAATGATTTTATTGTTAGTAATCCAACGAGCATTCAACGAATGGTCGATGCACTTCTCTCTCGTCGAGATTCGCTTCAGAGCGAAGCAGTACTCCTGCTTCGCGATATCACATTCACAGAACACCCTGAAATCATACGGATGATTGCATTTCAAGAAGGTTTCGAAAGAATATTCGGAATAATGTCGAAGGAAGGGATGATTAATGGGTCTGTGCTTGTATTAGATTGTCTAGAAATATGCAGCAATATGCTTCGTGGCTCATCATTAGCATGCGCTTTGTTTTGCCAGAGCCAGTGCTTAAAAGTTTTTCATCAGCTAATCGATGTCCGCTGGCTTGCACGTACAGATGAATCAATGGAAGAGAACGAGCTGCAGCAAAATTTCATTTCTTCTCTGCAGGTATTTATTCTGTCGAAGTTATAATATTTTAATAAAGTTCAAAGCTGCATGCTTTGCATTAAAAATTGTATAGCTAATTGAATATTTAAAGCACATTATTTTTTGAAGCACGCATGCTATATTTCTTAAAAACCTACATAATAATACAAAAAGCTAAGGTATTTTTTAAAATCAACCTAATCAAATTTTTTCATGATATTCCAGCTGAGAGATAAACTTAACATTTTATTGTTCTTTGCATTCATAAAATAGGAAAGGATCATGACTGAAGCTTTTAATATTTTAATATCTATCTTACGACCCGATGGCAAAAGTGCGAATGATAAGGATGTTTCTCTTGTTAATCCAAATGGGAACGAAACATTTCAAGGCGCACTTGGGAAAGCTGCTAATGGCCTTCTTCTCGAATTGATAGCACATATAGCTCTAAGCAAGGCTTATCCATATTGCGATACACCGGAGAATGTGCGCCTAAAATCTTTGGAAACTCTGCATTGCATTGTTAATTTGCATGCCGAAAATCAAGTAAGTTGTATAAGAAAATTTTCATATCTAACTACTTATAATTTCTATAATTCTATTCCTTAATTAGGGCATTTTCGATTTGGTTTAAAATTTTTTCTAAAACAGACTATTTTAATGCAGTTTCAAAATTAACACTGAATTTCAGATTAAAATGATTTTTTACTGTGAGGCAAATAGTATTTTTAAATTGTGTGCCTAAAATCGGTATGCAAACTGATTAGACAGCAGTTTAGTTTGTGCCTTATATTTTCCGGCCACATGAATATCATTAATTAAGTTACTACTGCATAGATGGGATTACATTTTAATGATATATATTTATATATTTTATTGGCGAGCCAGAATGTTGAAGAAGTACTACTGTTGAATAGATTTCTGTTTGACAGACAATGCCAATGGATACTTAAGAGTGCCTTTAATTTAGGCTCTACTAGGTTAATTCGAATAATAAATGTAGTAAGGATTGAATTTAAATGTATACTCTGGCGCTTTACTTTATTCCCTCAAACAAAACCCCCAGGGGATCATGTGTATGAAATAGACTTTTCGAGCAATTCATATTCTACTGTATGATTTTGTGTCATCACTGCGAATAGTTATATTGTTTTATACACTAAGTAAATATTTTCGTCCAGTAATTTCCGTTTAATATATATATCTCATATTTTGTATTTTTAAATCATATATGACTTAACCTTTCTAATAAGATTAAGAACTATATGGGATAAAACAATGTATTAGTATGGAATCTATAAAACAGAGGAATCTACTGACTATTATTACAAAAAATAGGGATTTTACAAGCTACTATATTCATTTAAAGTCAATTACGTACGCTGATTTTGAACAAAGAGAAGAGTTTAAGAATAATTGATACAGTACTAGTGAAAGAAGTTTTGAACAGACCAAAACATTCTGTTGACTTTTCAGCTTGTAATTAGAGTTCATCTCATTGTTTGAAGGTAAAATTTCAGAAGCTTATTTGAAAGGTTAAAGTAGATTCAAAAGAATTTAATGACCCGTTCTATGTTACAAGTATCCTTTTTGTGAGTAAACACGAAAATCAACTACTGACCTCAAGTTTTTCAATTCTTTTTTCAGAAATTCGCTGTAGAACTCTTAATTCAAGATGTAGGGACTGCATCTATTCTCTTACCAAATTCGCTTATCGAGGCGGCACTTTTATCAAAAGAAAGCCACGCTGGAACTACTAAGTATTACAGAGGCGTTTTTGAAGTAAGTTTCAATTCATAAATTTATAAAGTTTTTTTTTGATTTTGAACGTAGCTTTTATCCTAAATCAATATCATTTTAAAATTGGGGCGTTTGGAGATTCGAATCATGTCTCTTTTATTCAACTGTTTTATGCCATGTTTTTATTTAGTTTTGAAGTTACAGATGATCAATCATTTTCAAAGAGGAAAAAATTATATTCATATACATACATAATTATACATTTGGTACATAAAATTAAGGCAATATTAATGAACTATTATAATAGCAGAATTTTCATTTACACCAAATTATTGTCCGAAAGGTTTGATTGTTTATGAAATACATATGTTTATTTTCATTTTTCTAGGCCTGTTACAGAGGAAATCCATTGATTTGTGCCCAATTTTTCAGCTATATTGTGTCTCCACCCCCGATAGACGTTGAAATTGATCTTGTCGACGAATGGGCTGCTCCTACACAGCCTGGACAAATGTTATTAGACATAATGGTTCGATCAGGATTTCCAGCAGAATGCAAAAACTCTGAAATCATGGACGAGTGCTTACATTTGCTATCGATGCTTTTAATAGAGGGTAAAACAATGGCCAAAGAGATTGCACTGCATGTATCAATTTGTCCAATCATATCAAGTCAAACTGATAATATTGTCATGTCTTTGATGGAGTGCATCACGTTTTGGATTGAAGAGTCACTTGCATCAAAATCGACTACACCAAATGAGGAAGAGCCTTTTGAAATGGCCTCGTATGCAACTGTAATAGCACTACTTGAGCTCATGTGCATTTGGTTGTATGACTGTTCTAGTGTTGTAAATGAATTTTTGAGATCGTCTTCTTTCTTGGTTATCTTAAAACTAGCATCGACTCGAATTCCAGTAGATTTTCGACCAAAGTCACCTAAAGTTGTACAGCTCCTGGCTAGTTTGATTCTCGGTATGTCAGTCAAATATCTTGGAGAAAATCGTGAATGGACGCAATTCAAACTTATGGCAGTTATTGAATCGCGAAATGGTCTTACACAGTTAATGAATTGTTTAAGCGACATTTTTTCGTATTATGATAAAATCTGTCGGAAAAGAGATAGAGTTGACGTATATTCTACTGGTGACAGTAGATTTTTACACATGGTGAGGGAATGTGTACCCCTTATACGTCGTTGTATTATTACACTCTACACGCTGGGCGACTCGTCTTTTGATCAAGATGAAAAAAGAGGCGATCATATTGTACCTGACGATATGAAACGGTGGATGGATCTCATTGAACTGCAAGAATCAGAAATATCAAAATTGCAACTTCAGTTGAGACAGACTGAGGATAGAATTCCTCTATCACCAAATGCAAATATACAACCTGTAGCAAGTACTTCAAAAGTCGAAATTAATATCACAAAGAAAGCTGAATACGCGAATGTTCTAGAAGTCAAAGATCTGGAGAAGCGATTATCGGAGAGTGAATCCGAGATTCGTGGATTGAGCTTGGCACTAGATTCCCAAGAACGAATGCTATTTCAAAAGGACGCTGAAATTTCTAACTTAAAAAAATTAGTCGCATCACTCGAAGACCACGATATTTCTGCCCTCGAAAATTACTTAGAAAATGAGCTACTACAATCTAAACAAACGATATCAAAAGTTCAGCAAGAGATGGATAGTCTCCGAAGAGCATTATCAGAATCAAATGCGGTAATCGAAAAAGCTGAAAATGAAACTGAAATACTGAAAAATCGGGTGGCTCAGTTTGAAACCGATCTTGAATCGGCTGAAAATGTTGCACAGTCGTATTCGGCTTTGGAACATAGAGCACTTCATGCCGAAAAATGGGTTTCTGAACTCGAAACTTCTCTTGTACAACAGTGTGAGGAATTGGAAAGATTGCGGACATTGACGTCTAAAACCAATCATGACGATTTGATATCGTCTATCGAGAAAGAATGGTCTTTGAAGCTTGGAAAAGCGGAAAGTTTGCTCGAGGAATCAAAAAATGAAAATTCACGATTGCAAAAATACCGTGAAAATTTTATAATCCTAGAAAAGAGCAATGCCGATCTCCTCGCTACTGTTGCCAAATTAGAATCAGAAATGACTGTGCTGAACACAAGAGTGAAAGGAATTCCTATGCTTGAAGGTATATGCCAAGATCTTCGTACACAGAATAAGTCACTTTCGCAAGAAATATGCACCCTAAAAGAGGGGATAGATTTAAGTCAAGTTGAAAATCAAGTTGCTGAAGATCTGATTAGACAGTTGAAAAGCGTTATTGCAAACCGTGATGAAGAGCTACTTCAAGTACATCAAGAATCTGAGGACAAAATTTCTGCTTTGAAAGAAACAATTGACACTATCTTGAATTCTGCTGCAGATAATGATAATTCCCGTGTTTGTTTGGAAGCGTTGGCAAGCTTACGAGACGAGCATGAAGACTTGCTAAGCATGGTAGCTCAAGTGGAAATGGTTCGAGGACATTTTGCAAATGTTTTGAAGGAGCATCTTGGAACCACTCTTTTTCTAAAGGCTTTTTCAGAGGCTAAAGCCATGGTTGAATCTAAATTTGGAATCTACGTGGACTTCGATACTAATCTAGAACACAACACAATTTCTTCAGACAATGAAAATAAGTATTAGTTTCATTTGATTATTATGATGCATTTTTCACTAAAATGTGCAGTAAATTGGATGCAAATTTCAGAGTTGGGACCACCAAATTTATTTGTTATATCAGAAAAGATGACACTTAATGAGGTACATTATGACTTTTCCACTTATTTGTAAAAGGTAAAAATTTGTTACAAGTGGAAATTAATTTTATCTGAAGTTTACTGTATACCTTTACATTGAATCATTATTAATCCCAGACCTATTTATTGAGCTTATTTACGAGGCATATTGTTGGGCTATAATTTTAAATTTCTGCATTTACGTGGGGTTCGTAACTTACCACAGTGCAGGAAAATGGAAAAAGATTCTGCTTTACCATCAAATAAAGATCAAACCACTTTTGAATAGAATTATTTTTGTGAAAGGTTTTATTGCTGATGCAAGAGGAGAATTTTTAACCTGTTGGTGAGGCAGATTCCACAAAGGGATTTTTGAATTCATTCCAGAAGGCATTTTTAAATTGACTTACTCCTTGGCCAGTTGTAAGCAACTCAACAGATTTGGTTTGAAGATCTAACTGTAGACAAGACAAAGCAAAAACTAGATAAAGAAAGAGCAGGACAGGAACTATAATATATAGTATATTTACAAGACTGCTAGAGCTACTTGCGTGATCAGAAGTGAATCTTCTAATCAATGTATATTATAGTTTAACTTAAATGATGACTTGCCACTTTTGAAATGAACATGTTTACCCAATTTTAGCCTTTATTGGATGTAGGGATCCTAACACCAGTTTGATAAAAACTTGTTTGAATGAGAGAGTGTATCCCAGAACATTTTACCGCGCAAAAAAATTACATTGATGATATGCTAGATTTGACTATCCTACCAATATTCACATACAGTCATTCCTCAATGAGAGTGAGTTTGATTAAAGCATTTCTCGAATTAATGCATTTTTCTTAATATCAAATTTCAGATAACTATCTTATTTTTAATGCTAATGTACTGAATGGCTGGTATGGCTACATGTGGCTGCCACAGAGGCTTTGAAAGTAAAAATATGAGCAATCAAAACTGTACAATAACATCCATTGACTGTTGAAGAAGCTTCGATGTCATTGTGAGATTTTCCATGATGTGAAAACAACATTTTAGGCTGAATACTAGTTGCCGGAAGTTTGTGATTGTGCAAGTTTGGTATCCTTACCAATATACAAATCACCATTAGCTACTTTGCACTTTTTCAAAACTGTGAGTTCAACATGAATGTGCATGTTTTTTGACAATGTGAACTAAATTACGAGGCTGTTTAAATGGCAGTACTAGGAAAAGCTAGATTTAAAAATAATACCTTTATCTTGGGAGAACTATGTACAAACAATAGCATCTGATACTTAAAAAGTTGTTGATGATTCTAGGATAGAATCATCTTTTTCTATTTTTGTTGAAATACTTGATTGAATGTTCTACTCTTGGCATAATGTCAGGAATTAATTTATATTGTAAGTTATTTCCTTTTTCTATTTTAGCTGCAGATGTTCTTGTTAGGAACATTATTTTTATGCTAGTCACATTCTCAACAAGTGGCTAGTCATACAATAGGTTAAAAATTAGTAATGTTGTGTTTGAGAAGTGTAATCACTTCTCACAACACAGATCAAGATATAATGTATAATTGAGCTGTTACTCTCTTACATTTTCGCCTGTTTTGTTGTACGTCCCGACACATAAACAAGTTTTTGAATGAAATCTAGAATACTTGCTAGTAAATTAAAGATAATTTAGCTCATCTACTTATTTTTTAGCTTCATCGCATTTTATCTTTCAGGATAAATAAATGTTAGAATCCAAATGAGTCCAGTAATACCATAATAGTGCTGTCAAATAGTTTTACATCTCACGACGATTTTCAAGCATGGCAATGTATGAAACATAGTAATTGCCAATTAAGTAACTCTAATATCCTTTACCGCTTGGTACATAAGTTGACCTTTGGCAATGATAAAAAAAGTTTGATGTCGAAAGGTTCAATAAGATGGAGAATCTAAGATTTATTGGTGCAAGTCAATTCATTGGCAGTTACGCAGAATTTTTCATGGAAAAGTATAGCAGAAACTCTAATGAACATGAAATATTCAGCTGGAATATTCGACTATTTGCAGAGTGTTACAAGTTCGAAGACTGAAATTCGGTTTGTTCTCTCGGTTGGTATAATCATATCTAGGCAAAGACGCAGTTATAGTATGAAAAGAAGCGCTAGAAATGCGAGTGCTCCCCTATTTCTGTTATAGTTGCACTCTAAATTTCCAGCATTTCCAGATTTTCAGAAGTTCGGAATCACAGCAAGATTTTACAAATGTTCAGATCCCTCATAGATGTTAATCGATATTTAGGTACCAGAGTATATTATACAGAACGTAAGTGCATATTTCTTATTTTTCAAGTTTCACGTCACTGTATATAGAGGCAATAAGTCCCTCCCATATAATATATAAAATTGCATTTTTCTTTCAATCACTCTTGCTCTATACAATTGCATCCTACTTAACTATTTTTTAAATGCGATCATGATTTTAATGATTTAGTTTTTAGTACCAGTTTTTAGTGAATTATTCAAAAGTTCATTGAAAATTTTTTAGCAAATTTTGAACAGCTTAACTCATTTATATTTTTCAATCCTTCCTGTGCATTGCTGATGATTGCAAGCATATGCAAAGGGTATTAGTCACGTAAACCAATCACTCAAAATTAAAATGTGCCCATATTTCATTTAACTATTATAAATGAATGAATAATAAAAATCATTCATATGAGGCTTGGCATTTATATGTTGAACAGATACCATAATTTTTAGGGCAATATTTGTTTGTATGCATGCATATGTGGTTGAATATATGTTTGCGCAGAAAAGCAATCTCATAAATACACTTAATTTTACTTTTAACAAAAGCTATGTATATTTTTTTCTTGAAATTAAATAAATAACAAAAAATAATTTGTGTCTGGTGGAAAAATTTTTTATTTTGATTTCAAATTTTAGAAGTAGATTATACGAATTATACATTTTTGTGGTTCACCAATAGAAAACTTGTTAATTATTTTATATTTTCATAGTTTGGCTTAAAGCATCAAGGCCTGCTCCATCATCAAATTTTATCACTGCCAGTTCATAATATTTCAACTTTTGATTCGATGACATCAGTAGATTAAGTTCATTACTCTAAAATATTCACTATAAACTGGTGATAAATTTAAGTTCAATGTATATTTGACAAATGCATTTTTGGTAAATAAAAATAAAAAATTACATCTTCTGAACTTTATTGTTTAAAGTAATTGCTTGGAGATCTGTAATTAAAGGTATTGCCCAGGGCATCCCATCATATCCCACTTGAGTTCTTAAATGAATATGGGTAAATTTCATGGTTCTGATATCACTCTGTGTCAGCAATATAATTCATGCTAAGGCAGACCATTCCTTGGCTCAACTTAAAATCCTTTGTTTTGCGCCTGCTGCAGCCTCACAGAATGTAGTTTATCTTGAATGCTGCTAAGGAATGCATTTGTTTTTGTTCATCGTTATTTACTCAAAAGTGTAAATCATCTGATTTTATTTCTATTTTCCAATTCATCAAAGGTATTTCACGCTCGCTGGTAAAAGAATGCATGGGTGAAATTACTGGGACTGCTATCATTGTTGGCTTTGGTACCGGTAAGTATGAGCTGTATGGCACCCATACCAAATATATATATATATATATATGAATGCATAGCTACTTACATAAACTTGTGGAACGTGTCTTTTTTAGAAATGTGTTAATAGCCATAAAGCCTCCAAAAATTAAATATACATTTATGCACATTTATTGATTTTCAATTTTTACCTCGCTTCGTATTTGTCCATGGCCACACTATAAAGCAGTTTTTGAAATATCCAAAATCCTTCTTTGTTGTGAGAGTGCAATATTACTGTAATTTGTGATTGTCTATATTGCTGTTTGTACAGGTGCATGCGCAATTGTCTTAACAACAGGATCATCAGATTTAGGCATATCTGCTGTTTGGTCATGGATCATTGCCGCAATGATATCAAGTTTATCGCACGTTTCTGGAGCGCATTTCAATCCTGCAATTAGGTAAGTGTTTGGATAGACATTTCAGTAGATATTTCAAACACGATATACGAATCACGCTGCATGAAACTTTAAACGGATATATTACTGCATAGCATTATTTATTGATATAACAAAGCAGCAGCAACAAAAGAAGAAATTGGTGAAGAGGAATATTTTCTGTGCAAGTTTTTCAAATTCAAATACCAATGTACTATGTTTCCTATTAGTTATATTCTATCAAGACGAATGTCGAAATTAATGCATAATGAAAAAATACGGGATCTAGCAGTAAATATTAAGTCCTTTTTTGATCATGTTCGAATTTGAGATATGTCAGGGTGCAGCTCATCTAATTCTTTTTAACAATTCAGAATAGCTAGAAGACATTTGCTTTACTAATGGGGAGACATCTCAACTTTATATCTGTATGGTGTCTTTGATTTTTATCGGATTTGTTCAACTTGTGATGTTAATATTTTCTATAGTATAGCGACCAAAGTATTGTTCCCACGAACAATAACGTGGCACAAGGTGACGATGTACTCATTAAGCCAATTTGTGGGGGCCTTTATTGCTGGGATCATAGTTCTTAAGTGCTTTGAAGGTCCCCTACTTGCCTACGAGAAACGTAATGGGGTCATCCGAAATAGCTCCACCGGCCACAAGTCGGCTTCGGTGGTATCTCTCTTTTATCCTTATCCAAACTTAGTCAATATGTATGTCGGTTTTCCTAGCATGCTTACGGCTGTTCTGCTTGAAACTATTGGCACTGGTGTGTTGGCCTTTGTTGCCTTTTCATTAGGACACCCGCAAAATAAAATAAGAGACACCTCAGGGACTAAGGTAATAGATAAGGTTGCTATTCTTCTTAGATTTTCTGCTAATGTCTTTCCCTAAATACAACACATATGCTCTCAATTTGATATTTGAATGTAGCATGTACCAAATTGAAATCTTTTTTCTTAAGCCATAGCTCCTCAAGGCTTGGGTTTTGGCTTGTTTCAATAGGAAAAATCGAAGTTGAAAAGTGCCACTTTGAATGTTTGAGTTAAAGATTCTTTTAGACAAAATCTTTGGTGTATTGAGCTTAATGTAGTTTGAAATTTGGCCTGTATTGCATTGAAGGGAAGATAGTAGTAAGTACAATTGGCATTAGATTAAGCTTTGCAGTCTTCTTAGGCTTTTTATGTATGTAAATGAATTGAGATGAATCAATTCTGATTTTACTTGGATTAAATGAATAAATCTTTGTTAAAAATCTTGATTTTCTCTTTAGCCTCTGATGATTGGATTCACTGTTGGAGTCATCATTACTGTTACTGGACCAATAACTATGACTGGCCTAAATCCAGCAAGGCAAGTTTATATGTACAAATTCTACTATGTATATATAAGTGATTATATCTCAACATATTAATATTTTAATTTGTCCTTTGTAAACGTGAATTTAATTGATGTATTTGTGGTAGATTTAGAGGAAAAGCACAGTTATTTTTTTCTGCTCTTCCTCTGTATGTATGTATGCATGTGTATTCATCTCTTCATCGTTCCTTTTTTGTTTTTGTTAAGTCATATTTAATTTCTTATCGAATCTCTTCAAGCTATGTAATACATTGCTAATACCGATCTTTGTATCTTAGTTTCTGGCTAACTTGGAAAAAATATATTCCATAGAGAAGGTTGAGAAGGGTTAATATTAAATACTAGTCAGCTTTATCATCTTCACATTCTCTTTTATAGAATTGAAAAATCCTGTCATTTATGCTTTTTTGAATTTACGTGTAAGCTAGTTTTCATTCAATATATAAGACAATAAACGATATCTATTTAATTAAAAATAATGCAGATGATAAATTGTTTTTGGCAAAATTTTGTAATTTCTAACTTTTCACGCTAATCCTACATGGAGTGAGGCAACAAATCGGGCAACTTTGACCAGTCATTTATAAGCGCTTCAATTTTGGTCGCATTTGATTGGATGAAATTTATGCTACTTTTCTTACTTTCTGCAGAATATATTACCAAAATACAAACTCATTGTAAATATATGTTAATTTATTTGCAGAGATCTTGGCCCGAGATTAGCGTGTATATTATCTGGTTGGGGCACAGCGGTACTACCACGTGGCGGGTTGTTAGGTAGTCTTATTGTTTATACTCTCGGGCCTATTATAGGTGCTATTTTAGGAGGCTCCCTTGCACAAATTCTTGGAAATCGTTGGTAGAACTCTAGTTTTGATTTTTATTGGTTTATTCATAATTGGTTTTAGTACCATTTCTTTCTTTTAAATAGAATTGCTATGATTTGGTTGATAGATATTTGCTAAGAATTTTTAATGAATTTATATTTACCTATTCTTGATTTTTTCTGCATTAGTACAATTAAGCATTTTTTTTGTAGTGAATGGAGAAATTAAATTTGTTTAAAACATGCTATATAAAATCTATTGTTTGTACCGACCGAGCTTGGCTTTAGATTGACTTTCGATGAGTGCAACAGCTGCAATGCTTCTTCGCTGTATTTGATAGCCTTTTTTGAGGCAATGTTGTTTAAATACTTGAAAGCTTAAAATAGTCATTGACAGGATATTAGTATTCGGACGGAAATCAAGCATGAGATCACTAGCTAGCTATACAGTTTTACATTAAGTTGATGAGATTTTGTTCAAATTTTAAAAAGATATTGAAATAATGTGCTCACTGTATCCAAATGGAAAAATATAGATGTATTCATTTTTAGAACTAAGTTAATTATAAGTGTAAAATCAAATGTCTTGATATGCCAGCAAGCTTTTTGAGTTGGGCAATATAAAAATTCATTTACTAATATTGCTCGGTAAATCCAGCTTGCTTGTGATGTTTGCAACATTTTTCTGTGAAATCTTATTTTTCATGGCAGTAGCAAAAAACCAATATTTGCCAGTTGCCACTCCATAATTGATGTCAATGGGATTGACAGTTTACCAAATTTCTTAAGGCACAGTTTATTTTTCTCCTTGACATGTTCCATACTTGTACATATACCCTTTGTGTTCACTTCTGTTCTAGATTATAATATTTAACATCAATATTTATAATAGATATCTAAAAACGGATTTGAATTGAATCCTTACTTGTACTCAAACAAAGTGAAATGCAACACATATCCACCATTTATATTTTTAAAGGTATGCAGTTGCATTCAAGAAGGGAATACTTTCATTCAATTTTCTTGATTTGCTCAGTATGGTAAAGATCACTTACAAAGATTGGCCAATATTCGGTAAATTTACTCTTTTTCATATTTGCTCACAACTGGTTTGTGGAACAGGGAAATTAGACATTAATTGCAAGTTTGTAATTACACAACCAGGAACAAACCAGATGCACTGCTAGAACTGCATATCATAATGTATTTCAGATGAGGAACTAGTTCAGTGGTCCCAACATTAATTAAAACAGCTGATGATATAAGCTAACAGTGTCAAATCCAAATTCTTTTTACTGGATTTGGAATTGTTTTCATAATATTCGAAGGAACTGATACGTAATAATTTTATACTAAATCCTGTATTCGGATCTGAATTCAATTTATTTTAAGTATTCTGGAATCCAGAACCGTATGAACGATTCTGTACTTCATCCTCGGATCCGTCCATAGTTGAATTCTTTCAAAAGAGAAAATATTAGGAATTCATGCGTTTCAAGAAAACCTCGTCTTGGTCAAGAATTTTTGATGAAATTTCGAAATTCAAGCAAAAGTAGGTCAAAGAGAACGTCGAGCATGTGATTTGAATAAGTAATCGATTTCAAGTTCAGCATCAATTAAATACCTTGCTTATCATCAGTTATATGAAACGTTCCGCGAAACAGAGCTTGCCAATATCGCGAATAAAAAAATTAGCTCAAGAAAATGAAGAGTTTGGACGAATCGAAGATGCTGCTTTAAGCAAAATGGCTGCAGCAGCAGAACGATTTTGCGCGGATCTTGTTCGCAAAGCTTATGATGTTGCCAAAGAAGGATCAAGTTCTGATATTAAATCAGAAAATCTGATTATGAAAATAAAACCTGAAGATATTCTAGCAGTTCTACAGCAGGATACTTTATATACAGATTTAAAAGATTTAGTTAAACCTGGAGCAATTACAAAGCAGCGCAAAGTTAGGCGAAAACAAAGAAAAGCGGTGAAAGCTAAATCAACTTCAAATGCTATAGAGAAAGTGTTCGGCTCGGCAGAAAGAGAAATCCTCAGATCTACCTTTGCTGACGACTTATCTGATTCATTGAAGTTAACAAACGAAGATTTAGCTATTGATTTAGTTGAAGAGAGTGATGACTACGATTGATGTAAATACATCCTATCGATTTTTTCTGTTGCTGATTTTTTACATTGAGTAGGCGAAAATAAACTTTCATGAATATTTAATGCTTCACGATATACGTTTCTTCATCTCTCTATCCACTTAATCATGTAGACATTTATTTCGTGGCCTAATTGATTTGTCTACATGAACTTTACAATTTTAGTATCATCGAAATTGGATTTCAGATGTAGATGAATGTCATATTAAGTGCACTGACCAGCTTCATTAATGCAACGATATAAGCTCATTAAATTGCTTACAGCCAGAAATAATTTTGATTAGAAAAAATAATCCATTTGTGATTTCGTGAAAACCAATAGTTTATCTAAATTTGGGAGAAGCAAAATATTTATTTTACTTTTGACCAAAAATCATTTATTTCCAATCAATTTCATTGGACAATCGTTTATTTATATTTGGATAGGAATTATCATATTCTTGACCATTTGAATGTAAGGGTTACATTTTACTATTTAAAGCGAGCCTAATTATTGAGGTTAAGGATTGATCCGGATTAACTTTGATGATAATGATTGCAACATTTAAAGTCCTCTACTTCTAGTTCTTTGCAATGCAATTAATAATTTTTCGGTTTAAGTTACATTATTAAAATAATTATTTTGAACCTTTTATGATCACAATAATTCTATAAATAATTCAAAATGTAAAAAGTACACTTTAATTGCAACAGTAAGAAGTAATATACCAACCAATACTAGAAAATTGTAGCTTCAACTCAAACGATATTCTTATATTACTCATATGCAGTTAAATTTTTGTGCCTAAGTTTACTAAATGGCAATTCTGTCTACCCTCAACATGTTTGTGCTAAAATCTGTCAATTTTTGGTACTACTCTATAGCTGAAAATTTGAGATTCCCCACTTGCTTATCCAAAGAATTACTGCAAGACTTCAATCGTTAGACTTTAATTTTGATTTCAAGATTATATCATGTTTTTATATAATCAACTCTTAAGAAATACAAAATAATTATTTTTGCCTTTTCCAGCAACTCCTGTAAAAATTATTTTCAACTATCATTATTTGTTTACATATTTTCTGCTGCTCAGCAAAATTGTGCTAAATGTCCCTATATGTTCCTAATTGTGGGAAATAGTTAGCAGATGCAGATGCAACGTACACCATAACCATTGATGTAAAATTTAATATAATGTAAAAAGCTCTAACATTCTTTTTCCTAGGTAAAATTGTTATAGAAGAGAAGTAAAGGTGCATATATAATGTATATGACTTGCCTTACTATGATGCAGAGGCATAGTAAAAGTAAAAACAAGTAAGAGACTAGTATATACATTATACTACTGTTAAGAAGAGTGAAAAAATACAAGAAAAATTGAACTAAAACACATCTCCTTAGCTCCTGCAGTACATGCTGTTGAATATCCATTGAATATTCGTTCTATGTAGAATCTTGCTGAATCTAGGTGAAACCCTTTATCATAAGTAAATGCAATATTTTCCATAGGTATGCTTGTGATCATTCTAGAGTTATTGAAGTAACCCTTAAAAATTATCTTTGGCGGAAATGAAGCAGAGTAAAGTGGAGTAACTGATAATATAGCTGAATAAAGCGGAAACATAGTCTTAATGATAATTCCAGAATAATATACAACCAATTGAAAAGTATATTAAAGTGGAATAGAACACAGTAAAGAAGAGGTTTAAGAGAATATGATGAAAATAGGGTCAGTCTTTCGTTGGTTGAACTGGTTGCATGGCTGTTTGGGAAAATGATCAAAGAGATTTCCAATCAACCATAAGGAAGATGGCACATGACAAATTGTGAAGGTGTAGAACAGAGAAATCCATTAAGGATTATAATAAAGGAGTTGACATAAAGGGTTGGTATGAGGGCACAGACGGGGTAATGTGCGCAATGTGGTAAAATGAAGAATAAAATAGGAAAAGTATAGGCAAAATGTAATCGGAACATATGCAAATATAGGCTAACATATTTGAGCAGTTATAACAAAACAGTTTATAGAGATAGCAGGACCAGCAAGTATACTGACAAAAACAGCCAATGCTTTATTTAAAATTTTTATCAGCTTCTGGTTGACTTGCAGCTCTAATTAATAAATTTTATTTTTTTCAATTCAATTTATTTTGTCAATTGATAAAAATGTGAGAAACCTTAATAGTTCATTTTACCATGTACAGGATCGTCCTGAATCTAGTCTAACGATAAATTTGCGAAAATAAACCAATCTAGTTCAAAGACTACTTTTGGCCCGATCCAGCATAATCAAAGCAGCAGATCTATCCCCAATCATCATACTCATAGCTTGGGTCGGCGCCGTTGGAATTTTAGGGGCAATCGAGGCATCTGCTACCCTTAGTTTCGATATACCACGTACCCTCAACTTCTCATCTAGTACATCGCCTATAGCACATGATCCGCATAGATGGAAATAACTCATTGAATAATCCTTCAACCACATTTGAAAATCGGCTTCAGAATCAGCATAAGAATATAATCGACCAGGCAGAATTTCAGCACCATACCAAATTTGGCCTTCTTGGCTGCCTTGCACCTTGCGAAATTGAATAAATGCGGCCCGAATTGCTGCCTGATCCTCAATAGTGGCCATATATTGGGGGTCAACAATCGGGGGAACACTAGGGTCGGAACTTGAAAGACGCACTGTCCCGCGACTAGTAGGACCTATACAAGTTCAATATAAATGCATGTATCAAAATTTATATATTTTAAAATTATTCAAGAGCAATACAAAAATGCCAATTATGAAGAATCTACAATTTCATAAATGAAAAATGTAAGAACTAAACATATTAAATAATAGATTTAATTTATTCCATATACTGTCGACATATGAGGATATTCTTGCTAGAAAAGAAACAATGATTATATTGACCAAAGTATTTATTATCTCTCTTTTCATACCATTCATTATTTATTTGTTCTGAAGTTTTTACAAACCCCAACAAATTAATCATATCAAATACTTGTATTGTCTATCCGGTTCTGACTCACCCATGATGACTTTCCTTTTTCGATTTGCTTCGCTTATTATTAATGCTGACAGCTTAGTATTTACTATATTATATATCAAAGAACATTTGAAATATGCAAGCTTATATTTACCTGTAAGGATAACCAAAGATGTCAACGTCTGCCGTATCATATTTTTCATGGGCGGAAAAATAAATAAGATGAATTGAATGGTAAGCATCATCAGACACTGCAAAAAAGCGGACAACTTGCCACCATTACGCGTATGAATCCCAGACCATGAACCCAAAAAAGCTGCCATCTTGTACATCTTACTGTTATCTAAGATTAAAAACTGCAAAAAGCTTTCATGACCGCCAGTATTTACCCGCCAATCTGCTAATGCTTGCAAGCCTTGGTGCGAACACATGCCATTTGTAATCTTCCGTTTTGAAGTGTTTGCTGTTCCGACAAGTAAATGATCTTGCAAATTGCTGCCAATACCAGGCAAATCGTGTACGACGGGTATACCTAATGATTGAAGATGTGATTTCGGACCAATTCCACTAAGCATTAATATCTGGGGTGTAAAGACAGCTCCACAGCATAAAATAACCTCTGCTGAAGGAGATGAAAGAGATAACAGTAGCTTTTGGCCTTCTTGGATAGATTTCGTAGAAGATTTTGTGGATTTAGCAAGTCGTATTACTTCCACTCCAGTAACCACATATTCATTAGTAATGATGCGAACAACTCGATGATTTTCAAGTACTGCAAAGTTAGGCATGTGAAGAATGGGCGTAATAAATGCATCCCACGCAGAAAGACGTCGTCCATTCCTAGTTGAAAAATGCATATCACTTTTAACGCCATCGCGAGTCCAATCAATTTTATTCGAATTCGGATGTGCAGTAAAGCCACACTGAGAAACCATTTTAATTATTGCGTTACCGACAGCAGAGGCGTCCTGAAGCTCAGGATTAAGTTCATCTTCAATAGATTTGAACCCCAATTCGATAAAGGCTGTGTCCCATGGCCAGTCAAAGTAGTCTTCCTCTCTACCACGTTGATAAATTCCTGCATTTATAAGCGTTGATCCACCGCATCCACGACCAATACCCAACGGTATGCGCCTGTTGTTTAAATTTGATTGTGGTGATGTCTTCAATGCGTGCGTCACCGGCCATCCGCACAACAATGCATTAGCCCATTCATCGCAATAGCGTACAACAGGTCGACTGATTTCATAATATATAACCAACGGCGATGTTCACTTTCAAATTTATGCCACTATGAAGTCATTATGAAGTCATTTCGCTGGTTTTGACATTAGCACATTTTACCTTCGAGCATTTTTTGGGCCATCTTCGATAAGCAGAACGCGAAGACCATAGCGAACTAAGCGTGAAGCAAGCACACAACCTGAAGCTCCAGCGCCAACAATAAGATAATCGTAGTCATCACTAACGCTTTTGTAGTCTTCCATATTAAAATTAGACAAAAATCGTAATACTACAGTGCTAGGTAACGCTTTCTATTGGCTTATTTCATATTACGCATCATGAAACTTTCATCGTGTATCCTTGAACAAAAACGTATATTGGATTGTAATGTATCGTAAATGCACTTATGCAGGCCTTCTTATTCTAGGCATCCTAAAAAAGGCCCAATCTACTTGAAATAATATTTAACCCCGTGCGCTATGGAGATCCCGCTAGCCTAGATCCATTCATGCCATTTTGCTTTGTTCGTAAGGTATCTAAAAATGATAATGGCAAAAGATAGTCTTCCGCATGCAGTCAGAGAAATGATAGAATTTATAGATTGATAGGTGTATCAAGGATACAGGGACATTAACATCAATAGTATCAAGAGTTGGTTCTGCATTACATTTGGTCCTAAGGACAAGGTTGGAGCAAAGCAGAAATCTGCAAAAAATGCTCAGGCCTGGAGTTTTCCATTATTATGAAATTAAGTTGCAAAACAAAAAGCAGTATCGCACAAATTGGGGGGAATATTGACAGTTAAATACGGTAGAGAATTGAGGAACATTCTTCAACCCTCAAACTGTACAGTTTTGCAACACATTCTAAGCTCATTTTGAATTGATTGGTAGACTAGCACAAACTTGTATTTGGCATTGATAAGGACATTACCAATACTATAATCAGCCAACATGATCATCATCCGGATAATGACAATGATGACAGAAGAGGCCAGAACAAGGACAAAATATTGGATGCTGATGCTGCAGTGCATGCTATCCTGTTCAGTATAAGGATGATCAAGTTACAAAAATATGGAACCAGCACAATCCAATTTAAAGTTGGACAAAGATTCAGACAAGGGTCAGAGAAATTCACTTTTATACTTGTAGAAACAAAGAAAAGCTGTTCAGTCTTGTAGTTTACTATGTTGGGTATGATGCTTCATTTCACATGACTTTCAATATCATAACAACTTATAAAATGCTTTTGTCTCTGTGATTAAGGTCATACTTGGATTTGACAGTGTTAAAGTTGATAAATATCCTGGAGAAGGAATATTTGATTTGATGGACAAACTAATCAATGTTCTTTATTTGGATTGGGGAGTTAAGCTGCTTTGTTTAAGTTCCAATAAAGCTTGTAACATGGCTGGTCATGTTTCTATAGTTGCAACCTAGATTACAATGACATCTTTGGTAAATTTTCATACAGTGTGGTTGTTAAGAGAAAGGAGGAAATGATACAATAATATAATATATTTACTAGTACCTAAGGTGGGGTGAATGCCAATGTAGGCAGAGAGAAAACTGCAAATGCAAAAAGATTTAATAAAATATAAAAGTTTTATTAAACTTATGAAAAGTGAGCAGAAAAATAATACTGAACAAATAAACATGTCCCTGCTAGCTCCTGCGATATACCCTCTTGAAGTGCCCTTGAAACTGGCTCTCCGGTGAATCTTACTGAACCTCGCTGTATCTTCTAATTCATAAATAAATGCAATTATTTCCATATGTATTCTTGTGACAATTCTAGAATTATTTGTGCAATTCCAAGAAATTGTCTTTGGCAGAAATAAAGTGGATTAAAGCGGAGTAAAGCAGAGTAATTGATAAAGGGCCCAATTTTAACAGAATTAAAGCTCTAATAACTGTTCCAGAATAACTTCCAGTCAGTTGAAGCGGAGTTTGAAGTTGGTAAAGAAGTTTTGGGGGAGCATGATGAAAATAGAATCATTCTTTTGTAGGTTGAATTGGTTGTAGAAAATAATCCAAGAAGTTTCCAAGTAACCATAAGAAAGATGACACGTGGCAATTTGAAGAGTAGGTGCACAAATGATTTTATAAAGGACTGCGGCAAAGGTGTAGGTACAAAGGGTTTGGCATTTAAGGCGTAAATAGGATAAAAGGCGCAAATAGGTAAAAGGGGCAAATATT
The DNA here is from genome assembly GCA_032358265.1 of Vaucheria bursata. NCBI lineage: Eukaryota > Xanthophyceae > Vaucheriales > Vaucheriaceae > Vaucheria > Vaucheria bursata. The sequence continues at coordinate 59,264 of JAULBW010013136.1, read as the reverse complement.
ATAGAAAAGGTGTGGGCAAAATATAGGTGAATAAAGACAAATATTGGTGAACATAGCCAAGCAGTTATGCTGTAATGACTTGAAGAGATAGTAGGACCGGTAAATGTCCTGATAGTGGTGTTAAACAACTTGTTTTGATTATCAAGCAGATCATAAACGTTGTCATGAAAGAACACTTCTTTATGATAATTACTGGCATCTACATTGCTATGTATATACCAATAGAGAGATAAGCTTGTAGAAAAAAAAGAACCATAAAAACAAAGCTCCAAAATGATTTATGTTCCGGCCAGGATGGGAAGTCATAAAGAAAGGAATACATTTACACTATGAGGACTACACCAAAATTGGTTAGGAAGCATTGTAAGAAACAGCAAAAAAGACAAGAAGGAGTAATAAAACAGTATATTAACTTGTCTCACAAGCATTGTAAAAAGAGACCTTTGCGACACAAACAACATTTAACAATGACTTGCAGCTAAAACCCAAGTTATTCGGTTGATACTAAGTCCTCAGCCAATAATAACTGAATCTAATCTGTAAAGGCACAGTTCCTGACATATGCACGAAGGAACAAACCAAACAAGAAGGTAAACATTAAACGAAAATGTGTTAATTCATGACATGTTTTGGGCATTTATTGGTGGCAATAAATGTTAAACCAAATGGCTAATGATAAATATATACAAATGATATTAATCAAGCTACAATTTAGGGTGCAACTGCTTTAACTGCAATGTGCCATGCTATTTGTGCAATATGTATTCAAATACATGTACATGTATTGTCAAATCTTTAGAAACTATGTTAATAAAAAAAGCAAGAACCAGTTGAGTCTGAATAACTATTACTTGTCAGATTCTGACAGTTGCTTATCTGGCATGTCAGTAGGATCTCATTTTGACAATAGAAGTTACATGTCTTTGAATTGGTAAATGGTAGCTTGAGGAACAAAATTATATCCTGCTTTAAGAAATGTATGGAACTTTTTTAAACCATTACTGTCAAGCAGCTTGTTAGTGCTCATCAAAATAATGATGGGCATGCCTGCCTGTAATAAACAGTTTCATCTTGCTCAGTATCAAAGCAATTGAAAATATTCAAGATTTGACAACTCTTGTTGAGAAGAAATAAAAAAAAAGAAAAATATGCATGTGATAATAAGATCACAGTGCAAGGCAAACAAAGGAAAAGAGATAGTGACATAAAAATATATTATTAAGAAAGACAGGGTAGACTTATACTGCACATGCTATTGGAGCATGCTGCTATTGGACAATATTTCAGCTGAGGGAAGTAAAAGTAGATATATTACTAGTAATCCGATCAAAATTACAAAAAATAGAACAGGATCATGCAGTTACAGAATTTAATTACAAAACCTCTCTGAGTATTCCCAATGTACAAAAAAATCCTTGTTATAAATTTAGAATATTTTGCAAAGCAAATGATATTCCAATGGAAATAGACAAACTGGAAATAATGAAAATGAACTGTAGAATGAAATTGTAGTTTAAAAGTAAGAATAAAATCTAAACATGGATTGTTGGTGGGTAATGGATCACAGATGACAATATGAAATGGGAATGGTAATAGTAACAGGTACAAGTCCTAGCACTCATTTCAAATCAGCATGTTGAGTTGCATGCTCAAACCTATCTTGAAACCATAACTACTTAGGAACATCTGGTAGTAGAAGCAATGTAATGGTGCCCCATCTTCTAGTTGATCATCTCATCAGTGACTCATATGTCATCTTTTTCAAAAATGTCTACAAATTTCTACTTGGATTAGCATCTTGGTCAAAGATATCATTTTTGACGCTGATAAAAAAAATCCTATGAAGCAGTATCACTGTTAGGATTCTTGGGTGAATGTATAGCTAAGTATGATAATATTTGAAAGCATCGGGATTCAAACCCAAGACCTTAGTGCTAGTAGTCAATTTTTGTACCGTAGAACCATCAACTCCCAAGAGGTAGGGGGCTTTAGGGGTGCTAGTATCTGGGGACAGGGCAGATATCCTGACAACCACAAACTGTACCTAATGATGTTCAACCACTAACCAGTAAACTCATACTGGATATTGGTGCTCATCACAGCTGGTGGTTGCATAAGCATGATTGGTTTGCAGCACAATAGCAACAATAATAAAATGGATATTGGTGCATGAAACAGATATTAACATGATCTCACAACATATCCAACTGCAATCATAAAGGAGGCATAACACATTTATAAGAAGAACTGGAACTCTCAACCAGAGCTTCAGCATGATATGAAAATCTGTTATAAATGCGTATACAGCAAGACTCAGTACAGAATCAAGATGTATTTATACAACATAAATTGTGTTGCTGGAAGTGAACAAACTTCATAGCAACACAAATCTTAAACTTAGCCTGTCACCAGTAGTGACTTACCATAAACTTAATATGCAAAAAGATGACTTGCCGTAACACAGAACTCCACAGCTATAACATGAATTAACTGTTAACAAGCTAATTCCTAACTAAATCACGGTTTGGGACTGATGAGCTAAAGAGTTGGATAGGAAGTGCCTAAACTTGTGCTGCAGCATGTGGCATAGAAATGCCTCATAGTTATGCATATATCAAGTTTTGTACAGTCAGCAATAATGAAACACAGATGACAAGATACAACACATTGTTTTAAGTAATATATGAAATTTAGCGTTGCAAAGAGTGATCTTTGCAACCATTACAAATGGAAAAGATTTGTGTTAGTCACAAACCTTTAGGTAAGTGAATTGTCAATAATATGTGATTACTCCAATTTGTCACTCAATATAGAACGGGGTACAAAGCAATTCCTTACAGCATAGGTAAATTACTTGAGTCTAGATAAAGTTTTGTTAGATTGATGTTAGCCTAGTAAGAGCAGTTTACTTAGAAATAGTCATATCCAACCATATCTGTGAAGTTGATCATTTGGTTCATTGTTAGGGCTACATCAATGCCTTAGATCCGCATGTTCCAGAATATTCTATACTTCATGTTCTGTTTCATATATTCTGATGACTCTTCACAAAAGCATCCAATGGGATATTGTTCTATTCTTATTTTGATGACTTTCACAGATTAGCCAATGGGAAATCATTCTGATGACTCTTCACTGATCAGCCAATGGGAATTAGTTCTTATTCTTGATTACTCTCCACAAATCAGCGAATGGGAATGAGGCTAGTCATGAAGTTCAAGCTGGTCATCAATTATTCTTTTATATTTCATCTTCCTGTTTTCTTGTCATTAGTGGAAACACATTCACATTTACACATAAGTCAATACACTTGCATTCCATTGTTTCTCTTGTTCTCTCTCTTGCTGTTATCCATCTTCCTTGTTCTGATCTTGTTTCTTTGATCCTTTTCCTTTCTTTTACAAGTCTTGATATTCATAAAGTTAAGATGAACACATTATTATGATAGCACTGCAGGGAAGTCAAGTGGCTAACAATCTATAGATACTTTAGTATAAACACCTTTGCAAAAGGTCAGTGAACTAAAATATCCTGGATTTATAACAACTTTGGCTCAAGATGCTATAAAACTACTAAGGCTTTTTGCAACAGAAGCTTGCATCCAGCTTAATTAATGCTAAATAAAATAATAAAAAATTACTTTGGCAACTTATTAAAAGCTGTCAAAGCATTGAATAGTTAGAGTAAAATCTGATAAAGGACAAAGAATAAGATTATACTTTGGCAGATTCTAGCTCAATTTGAGTATAATCTAAGTCCAATAAGTTTTAATGAAGTTTATAAACTGTTCCCAATGAAGAGCCATAAAAGATTCCATAAAAGTTTACAGAACTTATCAGGCCCCCAAAAGTGGTATATCAAATATAGCAATTGGTCAAATTTCATGTAATGTGGCAAAACTATAGAAATCTAATGGTCAATTAAGTTTATACTTCATTATGTAGACTAGGCTCAAGGTTTGAACTGAGAATATGAATGGCATGAGTGAAATTTGAAGAGTTACCAATAAGAATGCTATAATCAAGCTACCACATGTTGAGATAAATTGTAGGTGTCTCTGCCTATATGTGCTCAAAAAGTGTACAAATCAAAATAGAAATTAGTAAAAGCCTTTATGAATGCCATTAATGAATGTATATTGAACTGTAGCTTTTAAAAGCACCTTGAAAAAAATAGATTTTTGAAATAACTTGCATAGATAAATTCATAAAGTAAAAGGAAATGTGTTAGTCTAATAAGCAAAACCAGCATAGCATAGTTTAGTAAAAATATTTGATAAACATGCGTAACAAAATTGATAGATATGCAGTTTGGCATATCAAACTGATATCAACATAAACAGATACCTCAGCACTCCTAATATTCAGTTCAACTCAAACCAATCCGAAATGAGATAAAGAGATTTGCCTTTTAACCAGCAGCAGCCTTTTATATTAGACATTTCATCAAATCCCAAATTACATCTGGGCAGATTAACTCGCCATTCTTGTTCATGGTAAGATAGGAGTACTTTTTAAATATTCGACTCATAGGATAGGGCAAACGGTTTCACTAGTCTTTTTATATGTTGATGCTTTTGAGCCAATAAAATAAAATAGGATACATGAGAATTTATGAATATTGCTATCAATTTGCTACAAACTCATTTAAAACCAAAATGGTAGACGGAAAAAGGTTCAGTGGATATCATGTGCACTTTTGTATTAGGATATCCAAGACCAAAAGCTAACAATGTAAAATTTGAAAGTGTAGCCTCTCCAAGAAAAGACAAGAAGTCAATTTTCTGAAGAACTTATCTTTTTAAATACAGAAAGTTGCTCACGGAACACCTAATTATTCAGAAGATGCTGTGAGATTTTTTACCACAAAATATTATTTTCAGTAACTTTAAAATATATGCTGAACAGCAATTTCAAATATTTGAATCACCAAAAATAGTATCTAGATCTATTCATGTACTTTCATTTGCTTCTCAGCTATTTTATTTGATTGACTTTTTTGACATTGAGAGCAATGATTTTAGATTGCATTTGTAAACAAATTTTGTAAATTCTGTCCTATCAGGTGGCAAAAATTATTTACACAATTACAACACAGTCGGAAAAGAGATGCATGAATGTGCCCAGCGATGTGCATGAAAATTCAAACATTATATTCTTTTCGTCTTTAATACTTCATTAATATCTGTTACATTAGATTCTTTTCATACAAGTAATTTGTACGTTTTCTAGAAATTTAAAATTTTTGGCGAATAGAAATATCTTACGTTTGAAAAATATTCATGAACACTAGATACTTCCTTCTAAAAAAAGTTGAATCATTTCCATTCTCTGGGATTTTGTTTGACGAAATAACATTTGATGCAGCTTTAAATAAAACTACTAAAACAAGTAAGTGCAGACTTTAATTGTAGGCATGTTCACATGTATTATTGAAAGTAGAAATATGCTGATTTAGACACTTTTGTTCATGCTGGTAAATATAATAGTAGTAACTTCCATACCATCAGAATGCTATTGTTGGATTCCGACTTGGTGTTTTACACCTTGTTTCGTGGAATTGTTGCAACTCATTTCCTCCATGAACATTTACATTGCATAAATTATTGAAGGTATGGATGCTTCAGCATGTATGTCTTTATACTCAGCAGCAGGGTCTTTATCTGATTTGTACAGCATTACTTTTCTTCCACAATTGCATGAATATACTTTTGAATCGGGACCACGTTATGGTCTGGTTCTATTGATTTTCTTATTTTTTGAATTGGTTTTATTACCATGGAGGAGTTAACCCAAGGAAAGTGTTATCCAACAGCTATTTCAATTATCAATCTCATTACAATTCATTATTGAATATCACATGCAAAAGCAATACTGATAACGATAGAGTTGGGGAATATCTCTTATATTCCATTGCCGAACAATCAGTAAATAGAATAGGATCCAACAAGCCACCCTGCTAGTCCGATTCATTAGAATTAGTATGGTGTGTTCTTTCTGTTTTTTTTCTATTTTTCTATTTCCACTTTTCAAGAAATAAACTTGTGGAAAGTCATCATTCTTTCTTTACTTCCCTTTCGCTTATCTCAAGGTTTCCCTGCTGTTGCATATTGACTGAGGGTTTATCTAACTGAAAATAATGACCTCATAAATCTTTCCATAGCATTTTTAACGATTCTTGGGTTCACAGTGCGAGGGTCAATATAGGCTGAAACGGTCAGCAACTAAGTAGCTCATTATTACGCTGTAGCTTTAACTTTTGCATGACATGAATAGGTAAGCTTTAGTAACTACGATTGGATCAAATGTTAGAACTATTGAACAGTTGAAAATATAGTACCCAAACCAACTTGTACGATAGAAAACGGTTGTAATCTCTTATTTGCGATTTGTTGCAAGTACAAGTTCAGATTCAATCTATTCCATAGATCAAGCCCAACAACAACGCAAGACTTTACGCTCTCTTTAACCTTACAAGTAAAATGATCACAAACTCTTGCTTCTTAAGCACAATGAAAGTGCAAAATTTAGATTGCAGTCACCATTCAACATACTTGAAGTTAAATTGCTTTTTAAAACGACGACTCGATGTGCTGGTAACCAACTCACGGTAAATTTTGAGGACGCTGTTGAGTAAAATATACATATTTATGCAAATCAAGTATTTACTTAGCCAGAGTAGTACTGTTAGAAATGAGCGTAAGGGAGAAATCTGTATACTCGGTCAATTATCGAAAACATCTGGTCGCTAGTTTTATGAACAAATCTTGTAATTTCAGAAGTTATTGAGTTTTTGCAATATCAAGTCAATGACGCTTATTCGATGAAATTAGTTTTTTGCGCTCAAAATTTAGAAATAGCAGCAGATGAGAAAACGAATAATATTTAAAAATAACGAACAGCTATTTGGACACGTACACTATTTAATACCATGCTGTCAGGTTCAATCAAATACTTCAATCATCGCTGTTTACTAAAGCTAAAAGCATACAGAGTCCGAAAAACAATTAGCGAAATAACGTTCATTACGGATTTATTCCTAGATATTAGATTCCACGAATTCAAGTTATTTGCGCTGCAATGTCAGTTATTTGAACATTAACAACGATGCCTTCCATCAGATTGTGATCATTAATTGTGTATATAACTTGTTGCAAACTATGTCAACAGAGACGCTCACCATAACTAGTTCAGATGATGTGGTAGCTCGCCTTAGACAATATTTGGTGAGAAGCAATGCTCTCCTGAAGAAAATTGATAATTTCGAAGCAATGTTAAAAGATCCACCGAAAGTAAAAGCTAGGAAAAACAAAGTCAAGTTCTCCATTTCTAATGAATGTCATATTATCCCGCCGCGATCTGAGCTACCGATTAAAGAGCTTTGGTATACGAGAAAGGAGTTCATGAAAATGCAGGGCGTTTAGAATAGCTTTCAATAATATTAGAATTTTTATTTGCCTCCAGTTGTTCTTTAACTGTTTTCATTAAAAAGCAATTATCCAAATATACGATTTTTTGGTGTAATATCACTTTTTAGTATTGAGATGTCAGCTAACAGTGTTTTTCTCTGTTGAAGTAGAGAGGCTTCCTTCCTTTTCAACTATTTCTGCTTTTCAAATAACCTACCACTACTATGCTCCACAAGTATCTGCGAAGCAAGTGAAAAAGTGGTCGCACAAGTGTGACTATGAGCTTAGATCTTTTGTGATTTCTGTCGAATAATGTGGTGATAATGCTGACTTAGAGTTACATCAGTGTTATATTTCTATTTAATTCACTTGAATTTCCACTTGAAGAGAAACACATTCTTGATTTCTTGACTATTTATTTTTCAATATTAAGTGTACATTCTAATGGCGATTGGTATTACAAAATTACAGCCTAAAGTGTACTCACTTCTGTTTGTGTACTTTAAAAAGTCAACAAAAAATCAAACATACCGTAAAAATGAAAATTATTATTATATGATAGAAAAAATTGCAGACATAAAATTGCGAAGGATTAAATACTTGGAAGGATCACCAAACAATATTACCTCTATGTCTTTGATATAAATTATACCCCAAGATAGATTCTATAGTAAAAAAAATTGTGTGCACATTTTCATAATTTCCAAATGAATAAGTTCATGGCTAAAATGGAAAAAAATTAGTTATAGTTCCAGAGAGTTCCTTAGCTTAGGGTAAAAAATGAAAAAACTTTAAATCTATGCAGAGATATAGTGTGAAAAGTAAAAGATAAATACAAAACCATGCTGAGTTAATTATAAGCTAAACACGCTATGGATGGCCGCTGTATAAAGGGGATTTATCTCAAAACTCAATCATGCAGAGTTATTTGCCTATGAATAGGTCTTCACAAGTTACAAATTAACGGAGCATAATTGCAGCATTTTGCTTATTTTCAACATGAACTTTTAGGCTGAAATCACTGGTGTCCTTTGATCTTTTGCTGGCATTCATTTATCTTTAGTAGCAACATTTTATTAGCGCCATAAAAAATATTTGCTGTTATTCAACTTAAGATATTCAATTATTAACTTTTGTTGCATGTAATTGTCACATTTCATTTTCTAAATGCCTGGATCAACAGATTACCCATGAAAAATGTATGTTGAAAATTCTCTGAATTTCTTGCACAACGAATTGTTTAAATACATTGTTTCTTTACGGTACCCCAAACATGAGCATGGGGTATGAAGCAGAAAAGTAGCCGTCCATCTAATAATCAGAAAGAATAAGCCAAAATTGAAGAATGTACAATATGAGAGTTCTCTCATTCTAAAAAATAAATTATTCACTAAGGGACCATCTCAGAAGATTTGTTCTGCACAAGTTCAGATGAATAAAGCTCAAGATGCTTCTTAGGACACCTTTTTGATTATCTCATCAAAACAGCATCAATCACAATCTCCATGTTTTACGTTAAATAGGCAGAGTTTATATTTCAGAAATAGGAGTTCTAAATATAGTCATTACTTTATGAATTTAAATCAATCACTGTCATCTTTCAATAAGATCTATTTCTACTGCTGCACTACCCACAGTTTATATCAAATCAGAAACAAACAAAAATACCCATCCAGCTTGGATTTTAAGTTATCATTTTCAATTTATTTTGATTTTGATGATGACAATCAATATTTCAGTTTATTTATACATTCATTTATTAATGGTTTTTGTGCTTTTTTTCTGTTTTTGAACTTCATTCTTTCCATTGCGTGGGATTATTGTTTAGTTTATTTTATGTTGACCACTGCTGGTGGTAAGAGTTTCTATTTGCATTGTTCCATTTACCATTTTATTTTGATATCCAACTTCACAATTTCAAAATGTCTAAACAGTTTTTTCTCACAATGCATGCATCTTTTTTTTAGTTTTGGATGATTGCCATTCCTACAATTTCGCTTTGATTATAGATAATATCCAAAATAAACTTTGTCAAATCTCTTCATCCAAATTGTGTAAAATATCCAGGTTGAACAAGTTGAATACTGGGTTTGAACAAGCATTAGAAATTTGAACACAAATATTATTTGTTTACGCTTAGCATTTCCGGTTGTGGCTTATATTACCGGCATGGATTAAATTTAGTTCCAGTTTTCTATTTCATGTTTAAGCCTGAACAAACCAGACCAATGGCACTTGACTGTCATGCAACATGGCAGAAATAAATGAAGCAAATTGTAATATTTGTTCAATAGCATGAGTTTCCAGAAAATAGCAGTTTAATACATATTTTAATTCTGTTGGAATTATTACATATTTTCCATACCTCTATTGGTTCAAACATTAAACAATGTGTAGTTATTGATTCAAAGTACTATTCAATGTGTCTGAAAAATAGTCGAGAAATTCGTTGATGCATGTCACCTTTTTCATGATCCTACAAAGCTGTCGAAATAATTTCTATATACGGTTAAGACAATTAAAGGATGCCACCAAATCTTAAGTGTGTCGGCACTATATTATTTGCTACAGTTTGCGCATCATGTTTTCAAGCTCTACAGTTAAAAACACCTTATTTTCCGAAATCTGCTCGTCTTGTGAAAATGAAAGCATCCATGGGAGAAATACTAAGAAGTGACTTCCCCATCCTTGCTCAGGATGCATATGAAGGGAAGCCATTAGTATATCTTGATAATGCAGCAACAAGTCAGAAGCCACGTAGTGTTATCACTGCTCTGGATGAATATTACGAACGCTATAACTCCAATGTTCACAGAGGTGCACACAGTCTTTCTGTTCGTAGCACAGATGCTTATGAAGCGGCAAGAGATAAAGTTCGATCATTCATCAATGCTAAGTTTAGGGAAGAAATTGTCTTTACGAGAGGTGCTACAGAAGCAATAAACCTAGTGGCTAATACATGGGGCGACCAAAATATTCAGGCTGACGATGAAATTATCCTTACAGTTATGGAGCATCACAGTAATATGGTTCCATGGCAGCTTCTCGCAAAGAGGAAGAATGCTAAGCTTCTATTCATCAGAATTCGTGAAGATATGTCCCTTGATATGGAGCATTACCTCAGTCTTCTTAGTCCACGCACGAAACTCGTTGCGTGTGTACATGCAAGTAACACTCTCGGATGCATCAATCCGATACGTGATATCACTAGTGCAGCACATAAAATTGGTGCCCGAGTTTTGATTGACGCATGTCAGAGCGTACCAAACATGCCAGTTGACGTGCAAGCATTGGATGCCGACTGGCTAGTAGCAAGCGGGCACAAAATGTGTGGTCCTACTGGCATTGGCTTTCTATATGGTCGTCTGGATATCTTACGCACCATGCCACCATGGCAAGGAGGAGGTGAAATGATCGATGAAGTCTTTTTCGATCATTCAACCTTCGCTGATCCGCCATCTCGTTTTGAAGCTGGCACGCCAGCAATTGCACAGGCTATCGGACTTGGAGCGGCAATCGATTATTTGACATCCATAGGCATGGATAACATTGAAAAGTATGAGCACGAACTTTCTAAATATCTGTACGATTCTATATCAAAAATCCCTGACCTTATCTTATACGGGCCTAAATGTAATGATGATGGAAGCAATCGCAATCCTCTAATTGCTTTTAACAGCAAGACGGTACATGCACATGATTTATCATTCTTCATTGATCAAGATGGCGTTGCAGTTCGAGCGGGGCATCACTGTACTCAAGCGTTGCACCGATCTTTAGGTGCCGCTGGGAGCGTGAGGGCATCTTGTTACTTTTACAATACAAAAGCCGACATAGATGCATTTATTATTGCACTAGAGAGTGCAAAAGATTTGTTAGGGTCAAGTCCTGTACAATCTGATGCATTCTCTGCGAAACTTGTAATATAGTAACTTTTGAAATAATACGTCAAATTGTACATGTAATCCAGGATTAATGTGTTTTGAAACTTGCTTCAAATTTCAAACAAGTATAGTACTTGAGCAATTATTGAAAACTTGAGGTATTTATGTTAATAATGACACATTCTGCAGTTATGGCAACATTTCTCCCTTTCGAATGGACCTCATACCTATAAATATAATTTGGAAATGTTTTTTCTGAGATGAACGATTAGTTTTATTATGGTAGTAGGATTGCAGTCTCTACTTGTAAATATTGTATTTAGTCTTAATATGCACTGGATTCTATAATGCAAATTTTGCACAAAACATTAGTTAGGTTAAAAAGACAATCGATAGCGACAGAATTGTAACGATATAAATACATCACATTGACACTACACTTCACACTGAGTATTCAAATTTTTTAACCAGAGCCAGGAGTCGTAAGATCGAGTTCTATGTAATTCTCAATGCAATCCTGAAGTGCCATACGAATCAAAGGGAAATCAGGCTGATCCGTTAGAAAATGAGTACCCGATTTTTGAAGTAACACCTGCGATAATATTATAAAATGATATTGATTCTTTTCAAGTGACTTGACAGAGTAATTTACATGGAAATATCACTAAATTTTATGACTCAAATAAATCGATTTTTCAAAATGTACTTTTCTAGTAAGGCAATGATTTGCAACAGTTTTATACCAAAAATGACAAATTACCAATCAAAGTGTAAACGAGAAGAATTATAGGAACAGTTGATAATGAATAAAATCACAATAATAGAGGATTTAGAAGGGTAGGTAAAGGCCAAATTAAGATCCTTTCATAACTTTTCAGCTCACAATGATTCATTTTGGTGGAAAGTTCATATTTTAAAGTAATTTCTTAAAGGTTTACAAAAGCGCATAGAATCTCTTTCTACACCTGTATAATAAAATGGTACTTGCATGAAATGTAAACTACCTGGACATTTTCACTTGCTAGTCGGCGTGCTAAAGTCATTGGCACGCTAATAGGAACCTCCTCATCTTTCAAGCCGTGAACCAATCGAACAGGACATGTCACATTAAGGCCATTATCAGGGCCATCCAGTAATAAATTTTGCCGTCCGTCTTCAATGAGAGCTCTGGATATTGGATAGTTGTGAGCTCCCCATCTCACTTTGCAAACGCCTTTTTCCATGATTTCTTCCTGCCAAAACATAGAAGCAGCATGTATCTTATCTAACATTAGAATATGTTGTATTTGTTATTGAAAACGATTCTGGTGTAGCTGAGCAATCTATAATCTCCTATTGCTCTATACCTTTAGAATTATGAGAATAGAGACAAGAGAACTTGGAAGTTGAATCAGTTTGTAATTAGAACGTCAAGTTCTACTATATGCTGCAAATAGAGATGTATACTCATATATTGTAAAATCCAGTGTATTAGCCATGATAGAACAAGAATTAATTTACTAGAATATGCTTCTAAAATATTTTCGAAGAATATATAAAATTTACGTTTTCTTCTTGTTCTGCAATGTCTCAATCTCTGTTTCTCAAGTATCAACCATTGATAGCGCATGACATTTCGAATTCAGTACCAGTTTATGATCAATGCAGTTCAGTTCATATAATATTCTGTTCAAATTCATTTTCACTTATTATCGACCAAGGTAATCTATATATTATTTAACCAGTAATATAATGCACCACCAGTAGCATGGATAAAAAACTTAATCCAAATACAAAACATGGCATTCTATTTGAGCAATTATAAACCTTTAATACAACTAAGTTATATTACTATGATCGACAATAATTTAATATCAAAAGTATTGACTCATCAAATTTCTTCATCCAATTTAATATCTGCTCAATCTATAAAAAGCACTGGCATACTGATGCAGTTAAAGTATTGTAACAAAATTTCATATTTTTTGGCTAAGCCAAAACATATATTTCTAACCAGTTGCCTTAAGAAAAGTGCATAATGTAAAGCATAATAATATATATATAGATGTAAAGTAGATTGGCTATACCTTAACCTCATCCGAAAGTTGTTTCCAAAGGAGATTTTCAGTAAAATCAGGATCCGCACCTAATCCTACAATTCCCGCAACTAGATCAGGGCGTTCTAGGGCAACTAAAAGGGCTACCCACCCACCTACGCCACCCCCAACTAAAATCATTTTATCCTTAGGACATAGGGTTTCAATCATCTGAAATTTTAAAATCCAGCATGTTTATAATGTTATGCAGTGGCAACAAAGATAGAAGATACGAAAAGATGGAATGATGCTAAAGTTTGAAGTAAAATTTTACTTTCAAATTAAGCATTGTTCTAGAAACTTATTCTAACTATGCATATTCAAAGGGAATGATATGCTGCATTGTATACTAAACTAGTCTGTATCAATATAAGCGAATATGTACTTAGAAAAAACAAACAATATTGGAAAAATAAATCTTTGGCTAATACTAGTAAAATATGCTTCTAACATGATGGCCATAAGTGCAAATTTGAACACGTTTGTCTATTTTTGGATGTTCATACAGTTGTGACCATCTAAAGGCCAGAAATAAGATAAAGCTGAAACTATTGATAAAGTATATTGGATATAAAAAAGTGAATTCAACTTCTTGAAGTGACTCGCTATTTTTTCTAAATTTTACCGTTATTGTATCAGCTGTCCATCGTGAAATGGTTCCCTCTGCAATGTCTCCACTGCTCCCTCCAACACCAAACCAATCGGCACTCAAGTAAGTACGGTTCTGCCTCTGACAAAACCTCTTTATAATTGCTGTTTTCAAGTCATTTTTTGGTCGGTCCAGGGCAGGTAAGTACATTACACTAGGCTGGACTTTGCCTACTGATAACTCATATGCTAGCGAGTCATCGTCTATTTCAACGATACCAAATTCGCTTTGCGTAATCATGGATAAGCGGCATTTTCTGTTACACGGGGAATACTATCAGTTTTTTTGTATTCTTCAATTATCATGGCAAGTACAATTAAACTTTTATGAAGCTAAATCTCGTATATGCTGTTTTTGGACATATTTACGGCAACTTGGAAAATGAGATTCAGACATAAATGCGACAAATATGCAGGATGCACATTTGTCAATAGCATAAAGAGGAACAATACTATAGGTTATGATTATAAAGAATATTTTTCTACCTGTCCCAGTGAGATTTCACTAGAATTAAAAAATTAAATTTGCTTATATTCTCTCAATATTGTTCAAGTTGGATTTCAGTTTAATAGGTCCAATGAATCAATGATTCCATATCCTATCATCATCATTTTAGCGATTGCATATTCTTTTCTGTGTAAATCTAAGATAAATTTATAAATAGCCTGTTTCTGTTGCTTATATAAAAATATGCTATGATAAGTATAGCGTAATGCACAATGTTATTTAAAAACGCCCATCGCTTCTGAGAAAAATAGCAACGCCTCCTATTTGAAAGGCTCAAATGAAAGGCAGCAAAAAGGCTACCCACTGAACATCAATGAATACTAACGCAACTAACTGACAAAAAGCAACTAAGTAATCATTATTTTGACTCATATAAATGTGATAACATACGCGAATCTAAGCTACATGCATATGCAGCAAACTTATTTACATTGAAATAGATTAATTAACAGTACCTTTCATCTCCAACTCTATTGCGCAAAAAATTCTTACTCGGTATCCGAAAATTTAGCTTCGACACACCGTTAAGTGCAAACGCAGAAATGGGTTTTGATGCAAGTAGCATTGATACAAAAAGAAACATACTCGGTGTACAGAATTGCTGCAACATTCTTCTTCTTCTTCTAAGGGATCAAGCTTTATTTGCACTCTTTGTTGAATGCACTGCACGATTCGTCGTTTGTCGTAAGTTCAACAAATAAGGGATAGAACATACATATTGGCTATAATTGATTAATATCGATAACAGTATGAAATTATTTAAAAATCTTTACTTTGTCTCATCGTTTGGCTCCAACTATGTAAAATTCCCAGCAGATTTATATAACAAAGTAAATTTATTGCCGAGCAGTATGCCCAGCAGTATGTCAAGTAACAGTAATGTTATAACAAAAGAACTGAGCAAGTAATTTTTCATGAAATTGAAGAACCTTGGAGTGGTGTCAAGCAGCATGTCAAGTAATATGTCAAGTGATATGTCAAGTGTTATCGCCAGTAACAGTAGTACAGCAGCAAAAATAATCTAGTATAATCCCATGATATCAACAGTAATTGCATATTACACCAATATTCTCTTAAGTCACATTATGCAATGAAAATTTTACATTCATTGCAAATATTGCACTAAGTACAGCACAAGAGGTAAATTTATAAATATAAAACAATGATAGGATTTGATCTTGCTATTACCATCTCATTTTGTCTTCTTATTTGCTTACGTTTGTTTTCAACTAAGCTAGATTTTATATCAAAATGGCTCACTCTTTGAGTGTTAGAGCATAATTTATTCTCAGCAATACATTTGATAAATCTAATGTGCTGTTGTTTGTGTGTCTTCTGCTATATACGTGAAACACAATGTCAGGAATGCAAAATACAATGAACAAGAATGAAACATGTACATTACATTTACTGACTTGTGTTGATAGAAGCAAGGACATTCTATCAACATGACAAGATACAAAAGAATACATGACTCTCCTTGAACTTGAGTTGTGACTCTCCATGAATTGTACAAATCTTCTTGAATTGTACAGTTATACAAATCTTCTTGAAGCATGTATGCAGCAATAAAGAGAATTAACTCTTTAGGAAGTTAATTTCTAACACACAACAAAACACAAGAAACTGTAACAGAAATGTGCATATTTATCCCATACTAATTGTGTTGATAGAAGTGAGCTAACTTTATCAATGCAGCAAAATATATAACCTTACTTGCATCTGTACAGCCAATTTATTTGGAACATCACAAATATTTCAATGAAAATTCACCACAGCTATAAAAATGGAATTAACCCCTAAGGGAGTTAATTCCTAACATTTTTTCTCTTGTACTTTCTAGTTTATTGGCAATTTTGGAACATGACTATTTCAGTAATTAGGGAAACCTAACAAGAGGCATTCGAGATATTTGAGCAGCATAGTCCTTAGACTTGCCCAATGAAAATTTCTACAACTCTCTGATAGGAAAAGAAAGAGAGAAAAGATCAAAGTATACAACGCACTGTGATTATACTCACAGTGCAAGGAAAACAAACAAGAAAAAGAAAGTTGAAACAAAAGTATTGTTAGAAACATGAAATGCAACAAAGCACAAAAAACTGCAACAGAAATATGTGTATTTATCATACACTAATTGTGTAAATAGAAGTGAGCTAACTTCATCAACACAACAAAATATATAGTTCTACTAGAATCTGTGCAGCCAATTTACTTGGAATATTATAAATGAACACTGACCACAGCTATAAAAATAGAATTAATCCCTAAGGGAGTTAATTCCTAACAAGTACATATTATCCTGGACTACTACTTATCACATGCTATGGGAGCATGCCGCTAGAATAAGCGTACTTCTACTGGGAGAAGTAAAAAGGTGAAGAATTGGTTTGAGAAAAGTAAAAGACACAAGAGTTTGTAGAATTCCAAAGAGCCTCTTTGAAATTGTGAGTTTACGAGAAACCAAAATAAATTCTAATTTCAGTCAGTAATGTAGAAAATGCTGTAATTTGAGTTGGTTGGAAATATCGGCAAAGAAACTTCATGGAGTGAACTGTTAGGTTTGTAGAATGGATTCCTGGATAATCATAGACAAACAGAATGAAATTGAATTATGAAATGATTCACAAAAGATATTCATAGATACAACGGGCCACGGGTCATGATCTGTAATGGGGAATTAGAACAGTAACATATAGAAATCCTGACACTCTAGTTATTGGTTCTTATGACTGCAGCAATATGCATTGCTGTGTTGGTTATCATTCCACTGGAGTGAGCACTGTCTTGAAGTCAACTTTTAATCTTCATTCTATTTTTTTCTTTTGAATTTTGTTTGATTTAGTATAATATATTAATTGACTATCTATACTTATTTCAATGTATGATGCTCCTTTACCTTTACATCTCCTCTGTGCATTTTTTCCGTCCAGTTTTTTTCAAACAAGAAACATGTAACAGTTATGTTGTAGTAAAGACCATCCAATAACTTCGATGCTACCTTTACTCTACAACATTAGTCCAATATAAATTTACATATTTTAGTTATTTTTTCAAAAAATTGTGGTTTGTTTCACTGTGAAATAATAAATTGCTAGTTACGAAGCAAAGTGGCTTGACATCTTTTGAGAGCCTGTGCACTTGCTCCATAATTTTGACCATTTTTTAAATTTAATAGAAAATCCTCTTTGAAAATAATGCCGGGCACATATGCATGCAGGTTACAAGAACTTTTTTTCCAGTGGCATGATATACAGGAGCACTGTATCGCAGTAACACTTCAAATGAACAAAATGAAACAAGCTTAACTCGCTTACATTCACTAACACTATAAGACTTCATCATAATGCCATATCTCAACTTTGACAAAATATCTTGCTAATTACAAATATTAAAGCATCTCATTCATTATTGAAACAAATATATCCTGCGCTATAAACTTGCACGATGGCATTACCCGATCATTTCTTAATGATTCAATGGCCAAATTAACTCGATTGCTAAATACAACCAATTGCAGCCCTAATAGTATTCCTAATTTTAATGTGATCAAATTTGTTATTGATGCAAAAACATTCACTCAAAATTGAATGTTATACTATCGCTTGAAGTAGTAACCTGGAAAAATTCAGCCATATTTGAGTAGAATCAATCTTTTTTTACTTTCAGTTAGTCAAACATAGCCAAGTCATTTTTTCCAACAAAATACAATACAAGCAAATTCAGACGTAAATGAACATACATAGATGCACTATTAGTAAGAATTGGCAAAAATGAACGCTTCAAAATCATCACAAGATATCAACTGGGTATGATCAGCATTTAAGTCTTCATACAGCTGCATTGCTGTCAGCTTTGCAGTCTCAAAAGCATTTTTATTACACGTGTTCAAGTCGGTCAGAGTGAACAAGACTCCATACACGCTCGCCATCAACTAGAATACACAAATAAAGCCATAAACAAACATAAACGCAAAAACACGCAAATGTAATAAAACATTGTAAGTTGGACACTTCAAAATCAAAAGTACTCAAATGTCCAACTAAAGGAAGTATCCATTTATTCAATAGACTAAAACAAGTAAAACAGAGCAAGTCATTTTGTCATCTGTTTAGCTGTAAAGGTGTCCAACTTCAGTTTTCACTCTATGTACGGTAAACCACAAATATTCATACCATCAAAGAAATAGTAGTCTTAAGATACAGGCATATTAGCTATAAATAATAGAACATCAGAGTCGCCAACATTAACTGCATGATTATTAGAGTAAAAATGATCGTAAATAAGTTCTTTTTTATTAAAAAAAACCTAATATATATAAATTTCAGACGTTGCACATCCCTTTTTTGACGGCGTTACTTCCTTGCTAAAGAACACACACGCACACAAGCAAGCATATATATATATAATTCAATACCTTACATAAATTGCTTCATTTTTAAATATGTCCCATACATTCAGTAAACTTTGAATATAATGAATCTGTCATGACCACCAAATTATTTCATTAGATTAGAAATTCGATACATGTAAAAACTGAATCTGAACTTGGCACAATATAAATTTTTTGTTGATTCATTTTAAACGAAACTTCGTTATCTCAAAATTTTGCTGTAGTTACGTGCACAAATAATTAATAAACATTATGTACATACTTGAATGACATCGATCATTGACATGCCAGAATCTAATACACCGTAAGCAGTAAAAGCTAGCTTCAGTTTAGCCTCCACGCTAGCGCCAGTCAACGCGACTAAGGCAACCATAATGTGCTGAAATTCCACCGTCTTGCTGCCTCCATCAACCAACCCGTCAAATATTTTCAATGCAACATCGATTGCTATACAGAAAGAGGTCAACTCTATAAATGAAGCATTCAAGTTTGAACAGGTCGTAAATGATTAGACAATTTATAAACATCGGTACAGTTAATACTTGTTTGAATAGTTCATATTTATCTGAACAGATCATCTGTAATCGAAATGATATATCCCAGTTAGAAAAGAATTATATAGATTCTTAAATGAAATACGTGACTATCCACAGTATACTCTACATAAAGGCAGTCATTACACAGTCAAGAAATGTATGAATCAGTACAATAAAAATTAGAATAGATATAGTTCATCGGGCTCTATTCCAGTATTTAGTTATGA
The DNA here is from genome assembly GCA_032358265.1 of Vaucheria bursata. NCBI lineage: Eukaryota > Xanthophyceae > Vaucheriales > Vaucheriaceae > Vaucheria > Vaucheria bursata. The sequence continues at coordinate 39,585 of JAULBW010013136.1, read as the reverse complement.
CATAAATTATACAATCCAATTTACTAGCTATTATTTGAATAAGTAGTTGCAGAACAAGTTTCTAGAACCATTCTATGTTGAAGTATAATTGCATACTTCAATCTATGATATCAATCTATTTTTTTTATAATATATTCTTTCTCTGCTGCATCAATAACCGTATCTCCATGTTCATTTACAAACCGAGCAATTACATATTCGAAAAAAATAACACTAGTAGACTCCTGAGAAAGATTCACGACATTAAAATATCAATGCACCGAACCAAAATACTCCAACAGAAATCTAATATTCAGAAGAAGAAAATATTATTGCTAGTACAGAAAACTTCAGATACGACGGATCTGTTGAAACCGCTGAATCAATTCACTGTATCCCAAATTTGTGAGATCCTGAAATATGAAGCTGAAGTTGGCGAAATATAACTTTTCGCTTATTCGCTATAACCAAAAATATACTAAGAGTAAATTTGTTTCGACTGACCTTTTTGGTGTTGATCAGACTGAGATTTCCAGATATTTTCAATTAGAGAAGACATGACATTTTTGTAATCTTCGCGCACCAAGCATCTGTTTTCCGCATTTGCTACCATCACAAGTGCATTTGCTGAGAAAAAAAGCATAAAAGCGATTGAACAATAGCGTACATGCCTTTAAAAATAATCTCAAGTTACATTTCCCAGCATCTTTCTGTATTGTACAAAGACATCATGTATCTTTATGCAGAACACAGTTCTACTATGCCAAAATAGGTATTATCACAATTTCACTGTGCATATATAGTGGAAGTAGTATACAACAAATGCCCTGCTGGCAAATTGTCACTTGGGGCAAATAAATATAAAAGCCAGATTATGCCAAGTTCAACTTTAAGTCTTTAGTACAAAGAATTTTGAAAATAGCATATTAATGCACAGATTTGTTATATCTGAAGTTTAGTATGCATATATATATATATATATATATATATATTCAAAAAAACTAATTGCCTTTTAAGCGTTTAAATAATAACTCATTTGAGGTGTTGGCCAGGTCTTTAATGATGGTTTTTGGCCCAAATACAATTGCATTAGAGATTGACATATGGAAAGAGCTCGACTAGAGATATCATTGAATCTGATTGGATAAAAACTGACTGAAGCATCAAATTTAAAGGTCTGTAAAATTTGAGTGGTCTTTTTCAAACGCATTCATTGGCTAGTTTTTCACAAGCATAAGTCTTAAAAATGAACAGGTTTCATTTACTTTCTACTCGCTAGCAATACAATATTTGACACTGTAGTAAAACCAATAACTTTAAGTCTAACTAATAAACATACATGCTTGTTTTCATTGAAAAATATTAATGATGAACTCAAAAATTAAAAAACAATCACATCAAATAGAACAATATCCGTTGGTAGACTTCATTTACTTATGTGATATAAGCCTCTCTATTTGATTCGTCAAATGAAGAAAGAACAATTGATCACATTGAATAGATCTATCATATAAATCAATATTTATCCGCTCGTTTAACATTTTAGCAAAAACCAAGCACTATATTGAAAAGAGCAGGGACAACGTAGGCAGCCTATTTTACATAATGTAAGCCAATTCTAATTTAGGCATTCTCACTAATTTAGTATGTTACTATAATAGAGACTTACATATTTGATTGGGTTCCAGCAAATCTAGACAGAGATCTTTCTTCGCCTTCAGCAATTCAAAATTTGACTCGTTCATGTCGATAAACATTTTGCAGAATGAAGAGCATGCTAAAGCTAACGAATCCTTTTCAATGTCATTTTTGAATTTGAACCCGCGAGTTGAGTGGAGGGGCCACCCTACTTGCAAACCCTGAGGTTCCATTATTCTGAAAATAAACCAATAAGATACAATTACTGATTCAAACATTCTACATTGTACTTTCATATGAATATATACATATATTGTATAGACATTTATAAGTTCATACTAGTATTGGGGCGATACCACTTTCTTAAAATATCTATGTAACTGATACAGATAACTGAAAATCAGATTAACAGACGCAAATTCTGCAATGCAAACTAGATGCAATACTTGATGGCATCTCGGGATACAACTATCATATATGCAAATTGGGATGAGATTACAAGAAGAATATATATATAACTTCAAAGAATCTCAACCATAAATAACTATATAGACAAAAGAAGAAGTTACATGAATAGATCAACAAGTTCAGATTCTGTTGAATTTGAGAATTTTTATCGAATACATTAAACTTTGGATACAGTGAATTGTCAGATTCCTCGAATTGATTTACTATAGCCGAAATATGCAATATCTGAAAATCTGAAGCTAAACTTCGATGCAATACTACTTTATAATTTATTTGTTATACGTAAAAATTCGCTCAATCTAAAGTTTACTGTTTTCCAAAGTGCACCTTGTAATATGATTTTTTAACTGAACATTGTTGCTATCGCATACAAAGTTCAGAGCTGCCTCGGCTAGGGCATCCGGCCCAAAGCCAATTTCTTCGCATATAGTTGGTTGCATTCTATACAGAAGTCGAAATAAGCCCATATAGTAACACCGAGCTTCTTCTCTAACAAACTCGCGAGGCGGCGAGTCGAGTAATGTAGATGCCCTGCTGCCTGCCACGCTTTGATTCTCCTGGTAATATGCATAGACAAAAATTAGTTCAATATTGTCAATTTTAATTAAAATTCAGTAGATCAATTCAGGAAAATTTTATTAATAAACAATAATTTTTAAAATAGGTGCCAATGAACCTAAACTGCCATGTTTGTACCAAGACACTTGTGAAACAACCGAGAAAAATCGTACACGATTTGGTAAACATCATTGAATTAGTTCATTTTTAGGCTTCATTGACTCGGATAAAGCTAGTTTGTGCCTATATATTTATTTTCAATATGGCTCATTTTTCAAATCGATCATTTCATTTGATAAATCTAACAGAGCTTCCAGTGCCCTTTACTTCTTCAAAGGAGCTTTAAAGATAAAATGAAACTGTTTTAAAAATCATACATTGACTAAAAGTACTCCAAATTGATTAAAGAAAAGCTTTAAGCTCATACATTTAGAAATTGCCATTTCTGCATCTGTTGAACTATTTGAGATAGTCATAACTTTGATGATTATCAATCAATATTTTTATCTGTGTGCAAATGTTGCTGCTGGGGCAGGATCGATATAGATAGATATTGGTTCCAGAATACTATTTTAATGTAGAAGTTCTTCTTGGTTGGTTGTCAATTAGCGTTACTCTATCTTTATTTCTTTTGCGTGTGCTTTTCTATCCTTGAGATTCCTCTATAAAAACCTTTAACTGATTACAAACCAACTGCTCTACCTCAACTTAGGTGCAATTCTGAGTCTCAAAGTTTTTTTGAAATGTCATTCATCTATGAGCATTTCCTTCCTTTCGAACCAGCTGATTGAACACAGATGTCTCATATCTTTCCGAGAAATTTCATTCATCACAGAATTTTGATAGCTTATATCAAGTCTTTCCAGTAATCAGAAGTCTTTTCAATTAAACCAAATCTCAAGAGAGCCACCTACCTGAATCAAAAATAATCTTTCATCTAAAAAATATGGGAGAGTCCGGAACAACACGATTTAATGGTAATTCCTCTAGCTGGCCAGATTTCAGAGTGGCCTTTAACGGATAGTGCATTGGTTCTCAATTCATACCAAAATATTTTGAATCTATTACAATTCCATGGAGAAATTCGTGCAGCTTCAATAGCCAGAGAACAATACTTCAAATAAGAGATAAATTACCTGGCCCAATTTAGGTGCAGCCACAAATCGAACGTTATGGGGCCGGCTGACATCAGCATTAACTTGCGGATCCTATTTGACTATGTACAATGACGGAATAAACTTTGGACAAATCTAGTGCAAAACCACAAAGGCAATGGAGCATCACACTAGCAACAATTTCTATTTGATCCTGCACCACTCGAGCATAACTAAATGATCATTCAGACGTGGCACTCAATTCAATGATATGCATCCAAGTTTTAAATCAAATTCATTGTGGAATTTTCTCAGATGATTTTTTTATTGGCCTATTTCAATCGACACTTCCTGCTGAAGAATAAGGCGTAGAGCTCATTATCTTGGGTAGTCGTGTTAAGTTACAAATCCAAGATGCACGCAGCAAAATCACCCATTCACAATGAATCTTTCATCAATGGCAATATGCACAAATAAATATAGAGAAAAATGTAACTGCGGTCATAGAGGTTCAAACTGACACAAGAAAAAACAAATTGATTTCAGATACTTGTCATACTCTTTGATGAATTTCTGACATGTACCTACTGCTATAAAAGAGAATAGCACATTTCTTGCTGCCATTTCGAGAATCAAATGATGATCAAAGCCAGCAAACCAACTGAGCTCATGTCTCACAGAGAGACGATCAGAAGAGCTCACCATATTGATTAATCAAGAAATTATTTAATAGGTAATAGCCCTAAAAGTATAATCTCCATAAAAATTTGACCTATCCAGAACATCAAAATAACGGCACATATCTCCGAACCCAGAAGCTGAATTACACATCATGAATCACCCCAAAAAAATATTGCAAATGTAATCTTCTCTTAAGGATATGCTATAACGATATACCTATCAGATGCCTAAACCAAATAAGTGTGGTGAGATACGGTAAAAATGAAACTGATGTACTCCTTTAAAAAATGGGAGTTACCTGAAAGTTCAGTCTAGCAAAAAATTCAATATTGCGCCGACACCAAACACCTTGGCCGCTTTATTTATCAAGCCACATTTGCTCATACTCCAGAATTAAACAAATGTGACACTTCAAATTTTCAAATGTGCTCTTACACCATACATACAAACAAACCATCTAATAAAATAGCGCCGATGCCTTGGACGCACAAAATTGCCGCACAGGAAAATTCTCCAAACTACTCCATAAGCAAAAATTTTCTCTGAAGATTCAAAATTGCAGAAATCCAAGATGCTCCTTCAACTTACATACAAGCTCGTCAATTTCACCAACAATATGGATATAATAACTGAGAGGCTGGGCTTTATCTAGAATACAACTGCTTAAGAAAGGTTGATAACGTGGATGAAATCGTTCCTTTCCCATATAGACACGAAGCCATTGGCAAAAGATAAATTTTCAAAATAGAAACAAATCAACTTGAACAGTCACAATGCAAAGCGCAGTATGTCGTAAAAGGATTTCAGTAGAAACGAGTAAATAGATTACTTTACTTTAATACATGTTCACCTGTAGTACGCATGAGATCAAATCGTATGATACTAGCATTACCAGCATTTCATAATCGGCATGTTCTTGAACATCAAAATCCATTCTAAGTTCAAATCTCACCATGATATTCATCCGATGATAATTATTCAAAATATCCCCAAAGCGTACCTTGTGCAATGCATCTTCTCAAAAGTGCTTATGGCACTATCATCAATCATAATCTTTGTTGACTTTGAATTCACCCAAGATCCAATTGACTCTTGCGCATCAATAAATAACGAAGGAATGGTTCTTCTCGTGCATGTAGATGATGTCATTTTAACTGGAGAAACAGAACCTCAAGCCAACGGCATAAAAGAGAAAAACTCTAAAATCTTCAGCTTGTCAGACACTCAGGAATTAAATAAATTTCTATGTATTACAGTAGCATGAACAGATATTGGTCTTCACATCCATCAAACTCAATATATCCACACCTCTAGATATTTTAGCCAATGCAATGCAAACCTTGAAGATACACCCCTGCTGTTCAGGGGGCATTCTGGAAGTGCAAAATAATTGAGAAAGTGCTGAATTTTAGAATGGGATGGTACACTTCAATATATCAGCACCTGTACTCGCCCTGATATTTTGTTCGCAGTAATGCTTTGGCTTAGATCACTTTTTTGTCTAATGAGACGTGTACTGTAGGACGTGTGTTCATCCTTATTCAATCTTCTATACATTGATGTCTGGAGAAGACCCATTCATTAATGTCAAAGTAATATGTGAACATTAAAATTTGAACTATAGCAAAATCAACTATCCAAAGCCACAATTATACTACAATTTAAGAAGGGCAATATCATATTGCAAAAATGGCAAATTAAGAATAGTTGCAAAGAATTTAAAATCATGTTTGTTCAAATCTAATTCCTCCAATATCGTAACTACCATATTACAATTTGATTTATTTTAATTGATTGCAATATGTATTTCAGGGGAAGTAAAAAATGGGCATACCGCATCAAAAAAAGCAACAATACTGGGCGATTTTTCACAGTTAAAAAAAGCACAATTCTAATACAGCAAACTACGAATCAATTTGTCATATGCGAAAATTTGAAGCTGAGCATGACTCAATTTGACTTTTCATTTATTCATTTTAGGTGGAAATTCGTTAAAAAAGTGAATTTGTTATGTCCGATGTTAACTTTTGTAAAAACAATTGATTTTTTATTTTTATGATAATTTGGATAGGTGCAAAATTAAGGCATATATTGGGTGTATAACTTAATGAAAATGAAAAAGTTAATGTATTTACTTTAGAAAATAAACGTACCGTATTTGAAGATCCCTGTAAAGAATTCGGTACGTCGATATGAGAGAGTTCTTGATGCGATGAATTTTTCAAAATTTTGTCAGTTGAATCTTTACAGCCCCAGTTCGACCAATCCACATCTTTTATCGAATAGGTACACTTCAACTTTTCACATTGAGCAGAACTTTCTTCTAATCCCCCCATAAACAGCACAAAATGAAATAATGCTGCAAATTCTTCTAGAACAATCATTTCATTCGTTGCTTCTATTTTTGATTCAAACGTTGCGCCCATTTGACTTAGAACATCATTCCAACCTAAAATTTTTCGCACGCTGCGAATGTATGTATGAACACTGTGAAGAGAAATTGTACCGGTATTTTTCATATCCAAAACTCGAAAAGATGCCAGAATACGCAGGTCTAATTCGCCTCCGAGTAAAACCCCTAGGCCGCATAATAATTCCGTCGTACTTACTAGTTCGGGGGTCACAGAATACATACAGATAATTTCATGGATAGAGTTGATTTCACAATGTCTGTCACAGAATAAAAGACTGAAGAAAACGACCACATCACGGCTTAGTATAAGACCGTCGGGTCTTGTACGGTCTATGATTTCTTTGAAGATTTCTAAGATATGGCACTTGCCTAATTCGAGGTCCTCCCGGAGCTTTAATCCTTGAGAGGGCAATTTCGCTTGAAAAAAATATGTAATAAGAAAGTCTTTATGAAAAGCATTTACAAGAAAAAATGATTTCTTAAGTTTTGGTTGTAATGCAAATATGAATCTGTATCAAATTATCGAGTAACAAAACCTGATGTTCATAAGTACATTTCTAAGAACTGATTACTGCGAGTATGAGTCATACTTACTTTTCATTAGAAATTCAACTATATCTTTCATCATAAAAATTTCATGCAATTTGAAGCTAATCAATAACTTAATGCATGTTGGTTTCTCCATTCTCATCTTTTTCCTAACGCATAAATCCATCTATTAAAGCTTTGATTATTTTAATTACACTACTTCATTCAGCAAATACATTTGCATCTCTATTGACAATGCAGCGTGAAAAATATATGCGAGACACTGATGCATACAGTTTGTTTCAAAATACAAATGCTGCCATAGTTCATAGCGAATGCATCCACTGATAGTGTGCCACGAGACAGGTTCAACTTTACAAAGATATATCCTAGCAATATATCAATCAATCAATCATATGATTCAACAATTTACGTATATGACCAAACTAGAAGGAAATTATACTTCAAACTCCAATTTTATCATTTATATTATAAAACATCTTCATTACAAAAAAAATACTCTACAAAAAGTAACATAATACAAAAAATCATTTTAAAAAGTATTAATTTTATTGAACAAAAATTCAAAGATGCACCTTTATATGAGATAATCATCTACGCAAATATGTCCATTTTAAAACGAAGTAAGACATATAGATACACTGTGATACCTAAAAAATCATCCATAGTAGGCAGAGTTGCAAAAATTTCAGGATACTTCTTTTTAAGAGCCATGATGCAACTTTCATATCCAGCCTCCGATATCCCTGCATCAATGTACCAGTTCATGAACTGATTGAAGGTGATCGAACCTGCTGAAGGTACAGACAGCTTCCTAAAGGCCTATATCGAAACATATATGCTAAGGTACAGTATCAACTCTATTGTATTGAAAATATATCGCATGAAGGCGGGAGGACTGACATCATCTTACATGTTTTTGGATGACTTATGTTGGTTTCGTACATCGATGTCGTTTTTAGCACGTTTAAAATTTATAGTAAGTTGAACCTTCCGATTGGTCAAAAACATAGTTCCGATGCCAATAAAATAAAATTATGACTGTGTGTGAAATTTGATTTGTTATTCCTCATCCAGCACTTTATTTTACTTGCTATAGGCTTCTTGATATTTACAAGAAAACTGAATTTTACTAGTTTTATCTTTCATGTGTAGCTCCATATTCTACTTGGTTGTTGCTTCTGTTCTAAAACAAGTACGACCCGTTATTTCTATTAAAGCACTTAAAAATCAAACTAACCTTCAAAGAAAAATGGAACTAAAGTATATTAGTAATATTTTCTGCTTAAATTTCGATGCCAATGAAATGAATTTATAATAATGAGACGTACAAAATATTCAATGCGAAGTATTGATCGGTTGATGTAATGAAATGCCATAAAATTAAATGATTTCTCATCCAATCTTTGGTGAACAGACAGGATAAGGCACTAAACACCTCGATTTAACCTTCCAGAAATTATTTTTCAAAGATGAACTTTTCAGCAAAATGAACTGAAAAGTCATCAAGGTGCATATTTGACCTTTCAAAGTCAAATCCATTAACGACGTATATATAGTTCCCCAAACTTTCTCCTGTTAGCAGTCAATTCTACACATTTGCTAGGGCTGATATAAACTTGCAAATTAATTACCTCTTGAGCTAGTATACGTCCAATCTGACTTGGCAACAAATTATACATCTTCTCTTTAAACCCTTCATTAATTTCATAGAGCACCTATAGAAATAGATACAATAAATTCATTGCAGATAAATATGTTGTCAGCACTCGAATTTATAACTCTACTTAACATTTCATTACTTTAAAAGTTCATTTTTCTCAACAAGTTCAAATCTTCTATTTCTTCTTCATATTCACCCAAAAATCAGCAATGATGCACTGAAACATTTATAGAAAAAACAGCTGGAATAATATAGCATGAAAAAACACTAGGAATAAAAACAGAAACTTAAAAACGAATATTCGTTTCGTTTATATATGTCACAAACTGTGTTAAATTGTTTAGGAATTATTCTAAAGTATGATCATTTAGTAAGAAATCCACTCATTATTGAAAGTCATCAAAGCACGTATTGTCATTTCAAGTCATTGATGATTTACTAATTGCTCTTTAAATACTTCTTTTTAGTAGCCAACTCTATTGCTACAAAATGAAATTTTCCCCAATATAATCCCCCATTTCAAATTCGGTGAAAGGTAGTATATATATTTATAATATGGTGAGAGTTTCTAATATGTAAAAAAGTCGAATATAAAAGGTGCCTCTTCATATATTGTCCTTCAACAAATATAATAGTGACCTTTTGTTTATATGCATAATATCATGTTACTTCAAATTGTCTACAAAAGGATGCATAATTAACAATATACTTCACAGTAACTTTAGCACCGCAGGCTAAAGACTTATTTATAAAATAGAGAGTAAATGACGATTTGCCAATGGAAATACATGAATTTTGAAATATTATTCTTAGATTAATTATTGCTAACTTATCCTCCCTCTTTTTGGTATAATCTAGGTAAAATGTAATTTATAGATATGTTTTACCTGAAACATACTAGTCAGTAGTAAGTGCAGAGAATCAAGACGAATGAATCCTTTCGAGCTGAAGTCGTATACTTCAAATGCAGCCAAGAGTCGAGACTCTGTTGTACCCCCACAAATGACAGCCAATCCGCCCATGAGCATGTCAAAACTGACCACTTTATCGGAAGGCTCTTCACGCATTGCGTTAAATAGCCTCTTCAACACTTTTTTATATTTCATTGAATTGGCAGGACAGTTTTCAATATTTTCGGCATAACGCTGTGTAAAAAGTTACAGAGTAAATATTAGTAGAAAGCCTTTTTTTCAATGGAAAATGAATATTACTATTGCGTAAAAGTCAGATTCCTGTTGGCTATAATAAACAATTATTTTTGATTAAATCTCTCAATCGTGACAACTCAATAATTTGATTTGTTAGAAAAGGAATCATTTAAAAAATAAGTCACATCCAATAGAACAACTAGGATAATCAATTTACGAGTGCCAATGCTATCATTTTGGTTAAAATAATGTAAATATGTTTGTGTGTGGATGCATGAGATAGTTTCATTAAATTATCATGTACAGCATAGAATAAGAAAAATTTGAAAATTTTTTAAAGAAAATACTGCCCACAGACTTAGGCAATAAAAAGAAATTTATTTAAAATATTTGAATAAAATAAAAAATCTCCCTAAGTATAAAAGTGGGTTAAAACAGGAATGATACCAATTAATTTAATCGATGAATCTCTCTAATAATATCTTTTTGGTTTCTCATGCGTGTTTTTATGCTACCTATTATATTCTTTTAGTGAGTTGCATATATACATGTATATATATCCAAGAGAGATTAAACTTTTTAGTAAATTTTTTGTACTAAATGATTTTATTTGAAATAAAGTTATTGCCAAATGGATCGCATACGGCAAAAATCGTATCGTGCATGTAGCAATAAATCAAATTTAAGATAAATCACGATTTCCTTAAGAAAATGCACATACGTGAATATGATCATATTATAATATTGTGGAGCAAACGACACTCTACGGTACAGTAGACTACCTGCCTAAGAGCGTCGAAGCAAGCAATAAAATCAATTTCACTGATATGCCCTTCAGAGTTCGTTACCGAAGCAAAAAAGTTAAAAGCTTCACGGACTGGAACGTAAGAAAGATCAGTCAGACGCCTCATATCTGAAAAAGATACACAAGTATCGATTTCGCAGCATGTCTCGTCAATAATTATATGATATTCTTTCCGATCGCAAAACTTCGATGGTGCCTTGCACAATAAAGAGAGCGGATATAAAATATTTTCATCCTCATCTCTTAGACCGACTACACAGCTTTCTATTTCAAATAGAGCTCGAATCTTTTCAACGACATCGTGTAAACTAATTCCGGTTTGAAGATCAAGTTCCTTATGTACTGAAGCGTTAAATATCTTGCAGCGAAAATTATTTTCGTCCAATGAGTTCATTAGAATCCAGTTCTTCCGGAGATTCACATTGATTATGCTCTCCAATGGTAGTTTTTCACTTCATTGGCTGTAGCGATTTCATGAATTTTACGCTGGTGGTATGATTCTTTAACTACTGGGAATTTTTTTTATAATTTCTACAAGCCTCCGATTCGGGAAATGGTAGGGAAATAGAGTAATTTCAAAAATAGAGATTTCTTACTTGCACACATGATGTTAATGATTTTTTATTCGACACTGCAGTATGGGAAAGGATTTGCACAAATAAAATCCTATTTTGGAGTTGGTGATCCTGATCATAGTATCAAATGATACAATGATACTGCAGCCTATGAGATACAACAATAAAAAGCTACATTAGACTGGTTCGTGCATCACCTCGAGTTCATGTCTTCAAAAGTTCCAGTACCTTAGAGATAGGGGGATTTAAGTCTTGCCAAGATGTGGGCCTCACTCCACTGATTCAGCTATTTCCTGCTTCAAGAAGAAACGTCATCAGTAGTTTCAAAACCACTTGGTGGCCAAGTAATGCAAATGTGATTTACAATGATATCTCATTGTCAAGACTAATGAATTGTATCAAGTGTAAGCCAGAAAACCAGAACAGTGTAAACACAGAGATACTACACATTCAATACTATTTCATTTATCTTAGTTCATGTGTTGACAAGAGTGAATCTCGTCAACATTTTCAACCTATGCTTGCACATACAAACCGAATTAGATCGATATAATTACAAATCCCTGAAAGAATTGTAGATGAATAAACAAATTACACGGCAAAAACATTAAATCTTGACACTCATGATCAGCGGTTTTTGAAGGACAGCTATGATGTGCATGGCAATACTGCCAACCGCATTCTGTGTACTTGTCGGTGTTGCATTACAGAGTAGATGCCATACTGCTGCAAAGTTGTTGCACAAAACATAGTGAGCAATTTGAAATCAGTGTAGTTGACTATCTTCACTAATTGATGTTATTATTTAAATTATCGAAAAAGGCTTCTGTGTTTAAACAGGCTTATATTTTTTAAAGGAGGATAGGACTAGAAGAATATACTTGATGAGAAACAGATTATTGGCAGCAAAGAGATTTACGCACTTTCTTTGGGAATTTTCTAAGTTCCGCGTAAGTTTAATAACCCTTCAATACACCATTACGCGTTCGAAATAAAGGAGAAAACGTAACCAGAATAATGTATTATAGTATATTAGATAAATTCAATCATGTGCTGCTGGGAGTGAATCTTGTCAACACATTGCATGATATGCTAATGACTTAACTGGAATACAAATGAATATGCCTAACTACAATTAGTATCTTCGAATAAAAAGCACGGCATACAAATCAATTCTTAGCAGAAAGTCCACTGAACACGCACATTATCACTAAAATAATGTCCAATAAAATTGTTTGCAATAAATATTTTTTGGTGAGACCTTTTCCAATTAGCTTGATTTAGCGATAATTCCATGTTTCATGACATTCCGCGAAGAATGGTTAGGATTTCTTTACAAAAAATTGTTTTTGCAGGAACTGTACATTTAGAGCTTCATCTTAGTTTCTTAAGTACTACAAGTAAGGAATAAGCAATGCATCTCTTAAATAATAAATCAATCGCTGGGAAGGTGCATAGCTAAACCAGATACTGTCATTTTGAAATCCAATTGTTTCAAAATGATAAAAAGGAATGAATTCATTTTCTACCATTTCCAGCATCTCAACCAGTAACAGAAATGTGTCATAAACTGAATAAATAGCAGAGTCTTTAGGCTTAATTCTCCTGAGAAATGGGGTTTATCTTCGTTGACTCAGGAATTAGGTCCGAAACAATGGATCGCACAAAATTTTGCGAATATTTATTGGAAAAGAATAGTTTTTCTTGCAAATTTATGCAAACTGCGACCATTCATTTGAGATGTAATTCCGGAAATAGCTTAGACATGTAAGAAATACCATACAGCTTTTACCTCGATTATAATACACCAACTAAAAAAAGCACGTTAATTATCTTAAGCTGCTTAAATACATTTTGATAACCTTATATAAAAATTATCGTGATTTTCATTTCCTAATTAAACAAGCTGGAATAAAAAGCTCGTTTATAAGATAAACATAATTGAAAAAAAGCTGTCGATAAATATGATTTTAATAATGTATGAAATCTTTCTCATTCTCAGAGCAGAAATGAATTCTGCAAAAAGACAAACCTTCTTCAACTCTGAGTCAAAGATACTATGCGAAATACTAAGATACCAGCAATTCAAAAATTGTTTCAGGGCAATTTTCGCAGTAGCACCTCTCCAGGGGTTCCGGTCTCATGTTTTCTCTTTGTCATTGGTATCCAGCCATCTTCAACTTCAACCCATTCGACTCCGTGCATGTAAGTAACTTTCCCAGTTGCCTAAAAAGACAGCAGTATACTGAAGATGTACATGGATTGTTACATGCCTTTTATCTTTCACTGAAAATGCATTTGAAAGGCTTGAGAAACCGAATGTTTTATTACATTTTAATTCGTTTTTGGCAATAATTTGTATGTGCTTTATAGATGACAGTCAAAAATGAGGTTTTGCAATCAGTTTAAATATTCAGAAAAAAACTTGGACAGGAATGCATCGTCCTTAAAATTAAGATTATATAAATTTTTGTATTATTTTAAGAAAATCTTTCATTGGCTAAAACAATAGTCGCTATATTTTAAATGTCCAAATGTTTAAAGACGACACCATCAAAATTAAAATTGTTCTTACATTTTTTATTTTTAACTTCAATTAGTAAGTTTATCATACGCTCGATAAGTATTAAACTTGCATTGTTCATAAATTCTAATAAATTTACATGTAAGCGCAAAAAATGTCAAGGTAAAATTTAGAATAAGCATTCAGTTGGATAAATGTCGAAAAAACAGATATCTAACGATTTTAAATTAATTTGGGAAGTGTGGAATAGGCAATTAGATCTTTGTAAGCATTTTAAAATATTCGAGAACTATTCTGAAATTTGATCTTTGCAAGAAAGTAAATTCAATATGAGCTGAAAAATGTCAACAAAGTATGCACTTATCTAATGAAATCTTCATTCAATAGTGAAGTATTACTGCTACTAAAATCAATTGTAGTGACCTATTCTACACATTTACAATATAGAATTTTAACCTGTATTGTCTCTCCATTCCTAATAAGTCGAATTTCAGTACTTCCGTCAGGTTCATTGTGAACTACAACGCCTTCAGATCCTACGACACGGTAACGATCGTTTGTATGCCTGACTTTCTCAATGATTACATATCCTTTTTCGGTTGAAGTTGATCCCCAGCCACACACTGGTTCGACTATACGGCACCTTTCAATAGATAAAGAAGTCTCAACGTGCATGTGGGAATGGGGGGTATTTAATGAAAGTGTACAAAACACTGGAGTATTAATAAAAATGGGACAAATAAGCCAGAAAAGGTTGAATTGAAATACTTTTAAATTTTGCGCTTTCTTCTGTTTAACTAACTTTAAATTTATTTTTCATAAGAGGTTAAATCAGCATGATTCAAATTACCATGTAGGTCTAAAAAAATTAGAATCATTAAATAGCACCGAAACTACCTCTATTCTAGTTTTTAACACAAATTATCAATTTTTCGACCAAAAAAGTAGGCAGATTTTCATGAAGATTTAACATTTGAAAAATATTTACAAATAATCTAAAACTACGAATAGTAATTTTATATTCTGGACGTCAGCAAAAAACGCAATTAGATAGAGTACGACAGCAAAATTCATTTGGTTTTCGCTAATATAGATGTTAGTGTACACGATACTATTTTTGCACAAGATGAACGAGCTCTCACCTTCGCCCTCGAACTATATCGACTTTTAGAATTGTCCCATGAGGAAGCGTGCACAACATTGGCGATTTTAAGTTCTCACCGGTTCGAACAGTACCTCCACTGCTTCCCACCACTTGGTACTGTAAAAAATTATCGTCCAAGAAATATTTTCATCATGGAAAATTGTGGCACGCATGTTTCACCATTTGAGTAATACATTACGATGATTTTATACCTCTTCGCATATCAAGCCACCATCAGAAGTATCACTGAAGCAGACAGAAAATATAGCGCCCATTTCCAAGCGTCCTGTCTTCGCACTGATTGAAATTTTATGTCTTAATTTCCAATTTGCAAAATTTGATTTGTTCTGTGAAAGTGGATTTCAAATCATTAAAGTTAAAAGACCGTATTTCCATGCAAGATTTTATTTGGAACAAACATTACTTTAAAAAATCGTTGGAAATTTATCAATAAATTCAAGTTCAAAAGCGTGATTAATTTAAGTACGGGCACTGTCCTGCTTCTTTGCCAATATTGAGCTCAAGCAAAAACTCCAACTCTATGAAGCCAAATTAGAAGATATACAAGTAAAAAAGAGTTTGGATTGAAGATGTTCATTTATGCTGATACCAAACAGGTCCATCAAAATTCATCGGTGACTAATTTGCACTGGACAATCAAATGGTGCATGCTCATAGCAGCTCATAATGCAATCATCATAGTGCTCCCCCAGTAGTCTTCAAAAAATCTGATATGACATCAAATTTATTTGGGAAAATGATGAGAATCCATGCAAGAAGACACAGTGTATCAAGGCAAACACAAACACGGTTGGTTAGGGTTATTTTGCACAGGTAATTTTAAGTGTACTTTTATATTGTCATTTCACTGAAATGAATTCACATATTGCGATTGGAGTTGATAACTGCCACTGACATATCAGTGAAACCGTCTGCTAACCACCATTGACTACCTTCTGACTAGCCACTAACTGTCCTCTGACTGCCAAATGCCATGTTAGTGAACACATTTAAAACTAGTAAAGAATTTGTTTGGACCTGACTATTTGTAGCAATGTTGACTTAACTAGTCTCAGGTACTTTTATATCCGCAATTTGTATAATATACTTAAATACATGCTATATCTTATATTACAGTACTTTGTAGTTCAAGCTATCATACTGTACATTGTAATTAGACAAAAGCCATTTGTATACATTTGGCATTAGCCGTTTAGTTTGTGTTGCATTTGTTTTCTGCACTCAATGGCAAAAGCATCATAACAATATAGGCAATTTCTTCTTTACTTCCTCCTTGTCTGCCTTGTTTCTTTGCATGTGTGTTATAACTCTTTAATCTAGTGAACTACCAAGACTGAAACATAAAATACATTGAGAGTGCAAATAGTAGTATATTAAGGAAGTACCATCATGTGTTGCCAAGACTGAATATCAGCAACACATTCAGTAAAAGATATTCAAATATAAATAATTATCAGAAAACAATCTTCATATTGAAAACATGACGTACAAATCAATTCCTAATATTCATCCCCTTGCCATGGTTTCCACACGGTTTTGGAAACAGTTCTTAAAGTCTTCAATCAGTTTGCAACAGTTCATTAAGTTTTCCTTCGGTTCCCAAGAATTTTTTCATCAGAGTAGCCTTTCCAAGATACTAAAAAGTGAAATTTTCCGCAAACCTTCTTAACATCCAAAATGTCTTCAACCTCAAAAAATTCCCCAGCTTTGTCAACATGAATAGGGGATGGAGCATATCTTTTTCATTTTGGATCATTGATCATCTTATGTGGTGACAGTAAGGTTATTTGAAACATGTCATAAATTCTTGATATGCTAGATGGCAGCTTCAATTTGTATGCAACTGAGTTAATCTTCTTCACAATTGGAAAAGGTTCAATCTTCTTCCAATCAAGTTTAGGGCATGGCCTGGTAGTTTTAATATTACACTTGATTAGATGTACTAAATTGCCAAGCTGAAGTTCTTTATTGTATCATTTCCAATCTGCAAATTACTTTGCTGAATAACTCACAGATTTCAACTCTTCAAAAATGATTCCAAAATTCTCTTGAATAGATTTAATATAATCTTGAACTGTAGGTGAGGATACATATAAAGTTAGGATTTGACTTTTCACCGTGTGATCTGTTCTACTATCCATGAATTGTTTCTATAATTATTGATGATTTGTAGGTTGCTGATCAAATCAATTCGACTTAATCCGACTGATATGAAAACAATGTTAAAACAATGTTGGCAAGATTATTCTTGGCAACACATGGATAGAGTGTAATAGACTCTTCTTTAACGTATAATCATTTTGTGTTTTAGTTCCTTATTACTTGTTCCAGTTAACAGGTTAGTTTAGTAACCATACTCTTACATATAGTAATTCAGTTGATCCATCAAGTACGGGTTCAAATCCATAGTTTGCACAAAAAGATGACATTTAAATACTTGAATGAAATCTCAAGTTGTAACACAGTTCTGCCTTAGATAAATTTGCCAGCAAATCCAATAGCTGTTGATCAGAATACATTCAAAGTGCATTTCCAAATCTTGGTTAACTCGTTCCGTCTGGTCATCAGTTTGGGGATGATTAGCAGATGAAAGTGATTGTGAAATTCCATAATTTTTCAAAAAATTGGACCAAAATTTTGATACAAATATTGATCCATGATTAGATACTATACTATGCAGAAAACCATGTAGTCTAACAATATGCTCCATAAATAAGTTGGCCAATCAAAGTGAATTAATTGCCTTAGTGCATCCAATGAAATGTGCTATTTTTGAAAATCGATTGACAACAACCAATACAGAGTCTACCTCCCTATTAGAGGAAGATCGGCAATTAAATCCATCAAAACTGAATGTCATGGGCAAGGTGAAATAGGCAAAGGTGAAAGTAGACCAGCTGGTTTCCTGTGATCTGGTTTTGAACAAGCACAAAGCTCACATGAGTCTACAAAGGCTTTACAATCTTTTTGAATTGTAGGCCACCAATATGAGCATGCTATTAGTTCAAATATTTTTCAAACTCCATGATGGCCAGCAAAAGAGAAGTCATGACAAGCTTCAAGAATTGTAAATTTTAGTGAACGGGGAACAACAATCTTACCTCTGAATAGAAGACAACCATCTTCAACATGATAATGCTTACCATTAGTAGACTTTTGAAACAGTCCTTCTTCCTGGGCTAACTTAATTTTCTCTAAAAGTGTCAATGCATCAGTTTCATGAGTTGCTGCTAATATAAGTTTGTCCTTCTGTAACAAAATCTGTTTTTGATCTTTAACTTTAAGTTCATTCAATTCAAGCTAATAATCGGCTCTTCAACTTAATGTGTCGGGTTTTCCTCCTTAAGTACTCAGACAAAAAGTGATCTGAAAATTAAAATCTGAAAGAAAAAGGGACCATCATACCTGTCTTTAATTCAATTTCCTTCATGTTGAGAAATGTAAAAGATTTCGATGATCCAATATAACTTGGACTGGTATAGTAGTGCCTAAAAAATCGGTCTCCATTGATAAAAGCATGCAATTATGGCTAAAAGCTCTTTGCTGTGCACTTCATCACTAATCTCAGGTGGTGAAAGTTTTCTCGAATAATATGCAATGGGTTTTAATCGGTCTTCAATCTCTTGTGATAATACCCTACTAATAGCATAGTCAGATGCATCTGTTTCCACAACAAATTTTTTGAACTGTCCTGATGGTGTAAGATATCAGCTGATTGAAAAGCATTATTTAATGTCTGAAATGCAACAGTACACAAATTTGTCTAGTCAAATTTCTGATTCTTTTCAAAAATTTTAGCAAGGGAACAATTGTCTTTGAATAGTCAGGAATGAAGGTACGGTAGAAGGTAGTAAATCCCAAAAATGACTCTGATGTCTTCACATTGCTTGGAGTTAGCCACGTGTCAATACTAGATATACGCTTAGAGTTCATTTCAATACCTGTATCCAATATAATGTAACCCAGAGAATCAATCCAATTTGTTAAAAATAAATGCTTCTCTAATTTTGAAAATAATCGATTTGTCTTCAATCATTCCAAAACTTGATGAACATGATCTAAATGTTGAATTGAGTCTTTGGAATAGATTACTCTATCATTCAGGATAAACCCTGCAAAGTTCATCAAGGAAATTGTGCAATATTTGATTCATCAGATTCTGGAACACTGCAGGTGCATTGGTCAAGCCGAACAACATTACTCTGTATTCGAAATGACCAAAATGACAACAAAACACCACTTTCCATTCGTCTCCTTCTTGAATTTGTACCATATTATATGCAACCCTCAAGTTAATTTTTAAAAATATGCAGGATTTTGAAAAACAATATAGCATTTCATGAAGGGTAAGGGGTACCTATCTTTAACTATCACCTTGTTTAAACCTGTCAGGATTTAATATGTTTTTGCCATGTATTTTGTTTATTCATCTACAATTCTTTCAGGGATTTGTTATTATATCGATCTAATTTGGTTTATATGTGTAAGCATAGGTCAAAAATGTTGACAAGATTCACTCTCGTCAATGCATGAACTGAGATAAATGAAATAGTATTGAATGTGTAGTATCTCTGTGTTTATACTGTTCAGGTTTCCTGGCTTACACTTGATACAATTCATTAGTCTTGACAAAACCACAATAATCAATCACCAGATGTAATTCTCCACTTTTCTTCTTCACAAAGAAAATAGGTGCCCCAGCAGGAGACAATGGTGGCCAAATAAAACTCTTTTTAAACTGTTTATCAAGGTAATCTTTTAATGCCTTTAATTTAATTTCAGAAAGGGGATAAATAGGATCCCATGGTACTTGTTTATCCGGAATTATATCTATCTTCATATCAAATTTTCAACGTTTGGGTAACAGATTGGCATTTGTTTACAAAAACACATCACAGTAGTTGTGATATTCAGGAGGGAGGAACTTGCTTATTTCAAACTTCCCTAAGAGTTCATCATTAAAAAGTTCATCATTTTCAACAGGGTTATCTTTTGGGAACATGTTTGTTTCAAATTTAGAAATCATTATTAGCCCATAGTTATTGGGGGACCCCCTTGGCACAAGTGGCTGGGGACTATCCTCTAAATGGTCGGGGGTTTAATTCCCCTTTCCCCCATTTTTGTCAAATTAGGTATTTGTTGGTTGAAATTGTGAAGAATAGATTGGGGAATACAACGCAAACAACAAAATAATAATAGACAAAACACAATAGTTAAAATATATAATATTATGAAGGGAGCGCGAGGGAATCTTCTCAATTACTATCAACTTTACTCTGCACAGTAGCAGGGTAAAAGTTGTTGAAAAAGACGAAGAGTGAGAGATGTATTTGTTTGATAACAAATATCAAGCCTGGATCGGCCAGATACTTAATTATGGGGTTACTCCGCTGGACGTTTATCGGAGATGTGGATTTTGGGAAACAAAGAAAATACTTTGTGGAATTGTAAAATACGGTGTAGACGATAAAGACGTGGATATTGTTTGAAGGATCTTTTTCGTATACAGGAGGAAAGTTAAGGAGTGTGCTCCTATATTGTGACAGAAATGTAGTGATAAATTACTCCAATCAATACCAGGATTATATTTTCAAAGCCAATTGAGTCCTAATATAATTTCAGAATGTGTAAAATTTACTGCAAATAATGTGGATTTGAACCTGAAATTATTGATCCCTAGAGTATAATTTACTTAATCCCTAATAACACCTAATGGTAAGGTCAATCCGCCAATTACTTCAAATACAATTGGTTCTTTTAAAGGTATCAACTTGAGACCCAATTTGAAATAAAATTTCTATTAAGAAGAGAACAGTCACATCTGGAATCTACTAATGCCAAAAAATATTCTTCAAATTGTTTACATCTTAAATGTCAAGAGATACGTATAAACACTGAAACAATTAGTTCTTAAGGGAATTACTCTTTTAAGAGTTATTCCATTATTTAGCAGCATCATTTTGTTACTCTCCGAATGGATTGGCATCAAGACATTGTTTGTTGTATTGCTGAGTATGTTTCTTGTTCACTCTCAGCAACACAAATTATGTTTGTATAATGTTACCATGCTTCTATAGTCATTGTGTTCTTCTTGTTACTACCTTATCTGCTACATTCATAATACTCGGTTATGGGAGCTACGGTTTATTCCACAATTCCTTAGTTTTTTGCATGAGCTTTTGATGTGCCCTGGCTCACCATAACAATGACAAAGATTCTTTCTATATTACTTCTCCTGCTCAGCATTAGTCAATGGACCATGAGTTGCTATTCCAATCACCATATCATCCAATTTACTTTCAACTATTTGTGAATTAGCACTAGCATTACATCAAAAACTCTGTTCCATTTGCACTTCTTGCATACATTCAAGGTGTCAATTGTCTATACAAGCAACTAAATTATAAAAACCTTCAACAGTCTCTGAGTAGTTATAGTTGCATAAAGAACTTTTATTTTCATTGTTCAATCCTTTGTAAAATATGCCAATTAACGCTGCTCTTAACCAACCTAACTCTGTAGAAAGCTGTTGAAAATCCAATATATACGCATTTGCCAAGGGCTTTCCTTGACTTAATTCTAAGATTTAAAATTTCGCTTGTCGCGGACAATTTATATGACCAAATGTTATTGCGAATATTTGCTCAAAGAACTCAAAAGAATTTAAGATAGCATGGTCTGACTCCCAATAAGGCACTATTCATTCAAATGCCATTCCTTGTAATAAGCTAATTGCAAATAATACTTTTGAATTCTCTGCAAGAAATTGAAAAGGTTGCGTACAAAGTATTACTTTTAACTGAAGCAGAAAGGCTTTCAATTTTCTTCGATCCGCATTGAAAGTATCCGGAATCAAAATTTTTGGCTTGTGCCCTGCATTTATATTAGCTGCAGTAGGTGGTAATGGTTTCGTCACCTCCGCATGTTGTTCTTGCGCCCAGACTGCTTACTGTTGCTGGAGAACCTCCACTTGTTGTACCAGCTGTCAATTTTGTATTATTAACTGTTGCACCATCTCCGACAAAATCTGATTGCTCATCAAACTTTTATTCAGTCTTGGCAAACTGTTATAACTCCTTAATCAAGTGAATACTGCTAAGACTGAAACAGAAAAACATTGATAGTGCAAATAGTAGTATATCAAGGAAGTACCATCATGTGTTGCCGAGACTGAATCTCAGCAACTCATTCAGCAAAAGATATTCAAATATAAATAATTATCAGAAAACAGTCTTCAAATAGAAAACAGCATACAGATCAGTTACTTGCAATGTGAACGTAAAGCCTTGTCTTTGATTTTTGTAGCAATCTGGACTTAAACTAGTTCAGAATTTTCTTGAGTGGCTTCTCCAAGACCATTTTGTATCCATTGTTAGAACATCATTTTTTCTGTTGGCGTGTGCTTAACAGCAAACAAAATTGAATACACATAAATATTGGTAATGACAAGATGAAAGGCAAAAACAATTTAACTCAGTGGAATATCATACAAACAACTGCATTTTTTCTCGGTTGGCTTTGCTAAAATAGTATTTAGCAATGTTGAATTGGAAATCAATTTTTGATAAATATGCATTCAATCATAAGAAACTTGGTGTTTGACTTATAGCAATTAACGCTCAAAGTTGATTTTGCATGTGTATAGATGTCAGTTTATTGAAGTCAAATGAAAAAATATAGTTATTAATCAGCATCAAAGCTTTATATTAGTTGTTTCAAATGAAAAAAATATAGT
This sequence comes from Vaucheria bursata, assembly GCA_032358265.1. NCBI lineage: Eukaryota > Xanthophyceae > Vaucheriales > Vaucheriaceae > Vaucheria > Vaucheria bursata. The sequence goes on along the minus strand of JAULBW010013136.1, from coordinate 16,590 downwards.
GATTAATCAGCATCAAAGCTCCATATTAGTTGCTTCAAATGAAAATGTGGATTGGTAGTCCACAGATACTCAGTGTATTCTACATAAAATACAGACCTAAGCTGATGCACTTGAGTGAAAATTTACTTTGTGATGTGGCCTAGGAAGAAAATGCACCAAGAAGTTACGAAATTCTATAGAATTGGTTTCACTTTCTAAAAGTATACTAAGGAAACTGAGTAAATGAATCTAACTTATCTCAAAACTCGCATAGTTTGCTGCTGTATCTAGTTGATGGATTGATAATCCAACAAAAATTTACGATGGCCAAAACGAACTCATAATTCTCTTCCATTTTGTATTTTTTTGGCATAATATCTATTTAAATCGATATCAACTGCATATTAAATTGAAGTACATTATTGAATTAGATTAGAACTCAATCACGTTTGCTAATTCTAATTTCTAATAAATAATAGTTTGTATGCTAAGCAGCTCAAGAATAATTATTCAAAATAATTGCCATGCTTTGATGCCATGATATCTCCAAAATTACTATACCTTGACCCTCTGCTGATAATGAACTTATGTCAAAATTAAGTAAAGTATGTTGTTCTGACAGATCTGATACTGCTATACCTACCGAATTTTTAATAAAAAATAGTATATTATGTTAATATCTTGGGCATGATGAACTAAGGCTGAAAAAACAGGATATATGCAAACATAGATTCAGTAAGATTTCTAAGTAAAACTACCAATTCTGTAGAAGAAAATGAAATTGTACTAAATTTATACACAAATACCAATTAAAAACTGAAATCAGCAGCTATGCTAATGAAAAATTAGACAGTATTCTTTTCAACATAATTATTGCGTCAAGCTCAAAGGTTCTCAGGATGGTCTCCAAGAATTTGTGCAAGAGAGCCTCCTAGAATGGCACCTATAATAGGCCCAATAGTATAAACAATAAGGCTGCCTAACAACCCGCCACGTGGCAACACCGCTGTACCCCAACCAGATAATATACACGCTAGTCTCGGACCAAGATCTCTGCGAAAAAAATAAAACATGCATTTATAGAGAGTTTGTAATTTGGTAATATATTCTGCGCAAAGTAAGAAAAGTAGTAGAAATTTTATCTAATCAAATGCGACTAAAATTGAAGCACTTATAAATGATTGGTTAAAGTTACTCGATATTTTGTTTTATCAAAAATGTAACATGAAAAGAAATCTATCGTCAATTGTGCACCTAAAGCCTTTTTCAGGAATACAAGCATGGCACGACTAAGGTATATAAAATCAAATACAGACATAATTGAACGCGAATCAAGATAGATTGATTACATCTCTAAAACATTGCCGACAGTCCATTTAAATATATGTTCGAGAAATTACTAATACTGCAGAAATTATTTCAAATTAACTTACAAAATTAACAGGAAATCTCAGGTCCAAAAATTTTCCAGAAACAAATTATACTACAAAATAAACTAATATTAGCATTTTGAAAATGATTGTACTTCACAAAACTAGAAACTAAAAAGCAAGCGAACAACTACACAGGCAGATAAATGTGCCAGATAACTTAGCATTGTCTTTATAAATCTGCCTATAATACTATTATTTAATTTACTTGTGCACAGGGAAAAAACGACAAAATAATATAATAAAAATTTTACCTTGCTGGATTGAGGCCTGCCATAGTTATTGGCCCAATAACAGTAGCTATAACTCCAACAGTGAATCCGATTGTAATAGGCTAAACACAAAAGCAAAGTTATTACAAAAGTTTATTCATCTAATCAAACAAAAAACACAATTATACTATCTCAAAATCAATTGAAGGCTAAGATATAAATTATAGTAACAATTGTTTGTAAGAATTTTCATTCAAAATAAATAAAGCAAAAAGTTGAGTACTCGGTTAACAAACTTTCAAACAGAATCGCAAGTCATCACAAAGTCTGACATTATCCACTCAACAAGTGATTCAACTCATAATAACCATTCGTTGAATCTACATAGCAAAAAGATATTATTTTAAGTATAATTTTATCAAGTTCTTTGAAAATTTTATTGGGGTTGAAAATCTTGTATGCAAATGCAGTTATTTTGGCTAATACCGTCATTCCCCGAACCCAGTACATGTGCATATACTAAACTTTGCCGAAACATTCAGTGTTTGAAAGCAATAAGTTTAGATCAAAAAAACTTACCATTGCAATAATATGCAAATATTTTGATGTGTAGCCAAGCGCGATGTTCAAATTTTTTTAGTATTTTAGACAATGATTGAGCCATGCATTCGACATCCAAAGTTTTCCGCATGATATTTTTCTTCATCTATCCTACCAGACTAGCATCTTCTTTTACAAAATCACAGAAAAGGTACTTCTCTATTTAATTGGAAAAAGTGTTTGAATACAGAGCATTGGTCTTGTATTCAAGGAAAGATAATGTGCGATACCAAAATCTTTGAAAATAGCTATCAGCATTGTTACCTTAATCCCAGATGTGTCTCTTATTTTATTTTGCGGGTGTCCTAACGAAAATGCAACAAAAGCCAACAAACCAGTACCCACAATTTCGAGCAGAACGGCTGTAAGCATGCTTGGAAAGCCGACATGTACATTAGCTAGGTTCGGATAAGGATAAAAGAGAGATACCACTGAAGCCGACTTGTGGCCAGTTAAGCTATTTCGAATGACCCCAGTGCGTTTCTCATAGGCAAGGAGGGAGGTTGCAAAGCACTTTAGAGTGATAGCGCTACCGATAAATGCCCCAACAAATTGGCTTAATGAGTACATCATTACCTTGTGCCATGTCATTGTTCGTGGGAACAAAACTTTGGTTGCTATGCTACAGCAAATGTTAACATCACAAGTTTAAATAATCATAACAAATCCCAGAATGGGAAGACATGACATAGTTGCATTTTAATATATATATATGCAGTAAACTTTGAAAAAAACGATTTTTCAGGATAGCCGAATTGATTCGTTACATCCTAAAATCTGAAGCTGACCTGGATATAAAAAATATTTCACCAATTTATGATAAACAAAAATTATTTAAAATCAAGTTTGCTTTATCCAAAATGTACAGTTTCTATATAAATATCAATCCTTTAATATTGCCAACCTTTTTGGCAGAGCACATATAATAAGTCTAATTGTTCATGCTAAGTAAAGATTCATTAGAGACGGCACTTTTTACAATGTTGCAAATTCCGTTTACCTACACCTAACAGCTATGATTAAGGTTTTCCAAAAAATTTTTTTTCTGAAACAAATTCTTAGAATTAGATTCTCAGTCATCATACATAGAGATATTCGAAAATTGGAAAAGTAAATCATAGATAATAGTCTAAATTCAAATTTCCCAGAAATCTTGCAAAATTCATTTTACAAATTTTGTCAACTACAAATTGATATAGTTATTTATTCTGTTGGGAAAAATATTTACAATTTTACTACTAGACAAGCTATTATGCTAGCTTCTACTTTGAAAATTAGATAGAAAATATGGCATTCTAGGATGTTCACTAACACCTATCCTAGAACAATATTACATTGTAGTAGGTAGAGCAACTTTGCATATAATACCACTCTGTGACTCTATCTTGATCAATGCTATCTCATCAAAACCGTACAGACACGCATCCAAGTAATCAGTGTAATTTCAACAGTAAACTTTGTATATAAAGAATTTGCCAGGACTCCCCAATCCATTTTCTACAACAAACATTTACTATGTCCAAAATTCACTTTATCCGAAGTAATGCTGAACTCGATACGGTATGACAATTTGGTTTATTTACTACAAGTGAAAATATGCTAAAAGCAAATTTGCTGCATCTAAAGTTGACTGATACTCTATATAAAGTATCACATATTTGAAATGCCTATCGAAATGCTTACCTAATTGCAGGATTGAAATGTGCTCCTGAAACATGCGATAAACTTGATATCATTGCAGCAATGATCCATGCCCAAACAACAGCTACCCCTAAGTCTGCCGATCCTGTTGTCAAGGCAGTCGCGCAAGCAGCTGTACAAGCAGCAGTATAGACAATAACAATTTAAATTAATATTGCACTCTCATAAAAAAGGATTTTTGGACTTTCATAAAATAATTCTATGCTGTAACCATTTGACAACTATGAACTGATATGTAAATTGAACACTCACAAATCTGAATATTTGTGCTTTTACATTTGAAGTTTTATAACCATGAACACATTTTAACAAAGAAGCATTTTTGACAATGAGTACACTGATGTGCAGTAATCCTTTGGTTAATGCGCATTTCAAATGTGGCTTTTGAAAATATAGCACTAATCGAAATCACAATAACCAGTTTGCATACCGATTTAAGGAAATAGAGCAATGTCAAAAGTGAAAAATATAACATTCAACTTTACTTAAGACTGCTCCAGAACAATATTTGAAGATCAATTTCTATAGCTGTGATTTAATGAACGATTCTGTACAGTCAACTAGTAAGCATTTATCCAAAATATTTCAAAATTACGATAGACTTTACGCAAAAAAAGGGTCAAGTTAATTTCTATCCCCGCTACATGAAATGTAAAGTACATTTCAAAACTGCTTCCACTCAATAAATGTGTAAGTGGAAAATGTAATAACCGAGAGAGTACTGAATGTATATATGTATGCATGAATCTACGCAATAAATGAAGTTAAAATCCATCCTTACCAGTACCAAATCCAATAATAATAGCAGTTCCAGTAATCTCACCCAAACACTCTTTTACTAGCGAGCGCGAAACACCTTTAAGAATTTGAACCATCAATAAAAATTGGACGATATTAGCTTTGAGTACATACAACAAATAATGGAACATACTTTCGAAAAAAATTTATTTGGTTTCCAAGGGCGATAGCAAGACAACATATTTATGAGCCTGACATAGCTCTAAAATCAAGAGTATACTGCTGACATACAGTGGCATCCGAACTAGCAAATTAAGAAATCATACATCATGGAATGTGCAAGGCAACTACTGAGAACATAAAAACTCAAATCGAATAAAAAATCGGCAGTTATCAAAAGTAATTAATTCTACAAAAAATATTTAATCAATAAAATAACTCATGTACATTCATATATGCCTACATGCATATATTTCATGCACACATGGTGCATACTTCAATGAAATAAAGTTCATCTACTGAATTCAATTGATTCAATAGCAGAATAATCTGATATAGAAAAACATTGATTGTGATGGAGACTTTGATACTTTACAAAAACTATGAAAAAGTAAAAAAATAAGCGCATATAAATTAATAGCATTGTTTGATCCATGAAAAAGTCAAGTCATGCCAGTAGCCAGTTGATTACGCATATTTTCATCTCCGTACATTGCATACAAGCAAAAATGAATGAATAAAAGCAAAAATATAAACTTAGATTGTTAATTAAATATGCTATTTTTAATTTTTTTTCAAATTTGACTATTCATTTGAACTAGTTGGCAGAATTTGGTGCAAACAGATTACTTGGAGTAATTATGATACGTTCTGTACTTACATATAATAAAATTGAACAAATTACAGAAAATATCAAGTTATAGTGATTTACAAAATATGAATGGAAAATCACTTTATTGGATTTTTCTGATGATGCAAGGATTTAGCAAGGTTTAGAATTTTTTGATTTATAGTATTTACAATTAATTAGAAAAAATGTTTGTAAATTAGCAACAGCAAAAATTTATTTCAATATGATTCAAGAAAGGAATTTATTTTTGGTACCTACAATTGTTAATATCCAGGAAACTTATTTTGATAATTATTTATTTATTTTTGGTTGGAAATTATTGAATTTTTTTGCAATGCTTACATTAAACTGATAAAGCGAGTATATAATAACAACGATGATTACTACCATTGAAGGTTGTTAAAAATTGCAAAAATTAAGCAAGCAATCCAAAATACATTTTATTAATTTTGAAATTCGACAAGTTATTTTTACAGTTTACGTTTGTAAACACTATCTTACTTTTTCAGTGCCATTTTCAATACTTTTTTGTCGCATTTTAAGATCTCAATAATTTAAATATTTTTTATTAGTAAAAATATAATTTAAATTTTTTCAAGTCCTGAAATTTTTCTGAAGTCAAAAAATGGTATCAAATTCGAAATCAGCCGTCAGTTATTTAATTTTTAGAGTATACCCCCGGACTAAAAGATTCTTGCAAAATTTCGGATACCATAAGTTTCTATATCTTTATCCTACCAAGTATTCAAGATACCAAGTCAAGATTTCGTAAGCCAGTCATATTTCAAGCCACAGATTTGATTAGCCATGCATTTGATTAGTTCAGCTGGACTTGAATTAGATAAAATTTGACTCGACGTGACGGCAACTTAGATGAGCTGTTACATTTTCAAACAAAATTTATGAATGTTATAAATATGTATGGAGAATTACAGTTTAAGCATACCTGATGACGGCAGTATTGAAACGCCATCATCATCGAAATAAACAGGATTTGGCACTCCGATGGCTTCGCTACCTAATGGCACACGAAACACATCACCTGGGGCATTTTTTCTAAATATCCCATATCGATTTCTAGACATCTGCTTAGAAGAGCGAATATCAGGAACAGCCGTGCAAAAAGCTGAAGCTGACCATGTGCTTATGAGCATGAGGAATGTGTAGGTGTGCACGAACATTTCGCACAGATTGAATAGTAGAACTTCAGATTTTAACGCACAATAAAATGCAGTCCAAAGAAGTTTAAATTTCAAACTCAATATTCTGGATTACACGCAATGGTCTGCAATCCGAAATAGACCAGAACGTATGCACTCAAATGTATAGTGGTCGTGTATGATTTTAAGTGCTGCTGTGATATCTGACAAATTTCAGAACAGAAATTATTCTAGCAAAAATATTTGGGACTCATATATGTTGTAACAGTGTACCACAAAATTATCAGTTCCACTCGCGAGGATTTTGGTCCAAGAATACAAGCGAGAAGAAACGCATGGGAAGAAAAAGTTTTAAGAAGTGATAATAAAACGAGAAACCATGAAGATGAATGATAATACAAAGATGTACCAGAAGGTCACCTGTACATTCATATAAGCTCAGTAGTACTTCTAAAACTTAGAATATAGTGTTAGAAACATGAAACACAACAGAACACGGGAAACTGTGACAGAAAAGTGTATATTTATCATGCACTAACTGTCTTGATAGAAGTGAGCTAACTTCATCAACACAACAAAATATATAATCCTACTGGCATCTGTGCAGCCAATTTACTTGGAACATCATAAATGAAAGCAGACCGCAGCTATAAAAACAGAATTAATCCCTACTGGAATAAATTTTTAACATAAAGCAAAATCATTTCTTCATTATTGAAACCTAGCTGCAAAGAGTTTGGAATATTTTCAATAACACAATATTGAGTTTTATACTTAAAAGTATTGCAAAAACAATTTCATTTCATTCTCAGTAATCTTCAAATTTTTGCAAGAACATTGATGTCATCTAATTGTTGATATGCTTTCAGCGCTGCTGTGATTTGTTTTGTCAAGATTAGTACAGAGGCATTTGGCAATGTATTTTTTGCATGTGTGATTGTCAAACAAGAACATTGATTGATTGTTATCTTTCTAATCAATATATCAATATTATTCAAACTAGGTCATATTGTATGGCTATAATTATCATAGATTCAAACAGTGATAATGCACCTGAATTATACATTTCTTTTAATGGATAGATGTCAAAAATTTCTTATGAAAGCTAATTCTTGTTTTATCAGCATACAGTATTTATTATCAAATTTGTCAAATACATTAATCCTGTTATAATTGCTTCAATTGAAATTATTTACTTTGCATATAGTTTTCAATCTCTTGCAGCATTTTATGCTATATTGCTACCCTCATGCTATTTTTTCAATTTTTTGTTGCAACTCATATTATACAGCTCTATATTTTATGTATTTGAACTCCTAATACTATTTAATACCAACTAAGAAACCAATGCAAGATGAGAAATTAATTCAGACATCAAAAGTAACTGCTTCCTAAAAATATGGGACTAATCATCTAATGCATAATTTCAATGACTATGTAAATCAATGTTGTATGAATATGATTTAATCACAATGTAGCATATTATATATTAGAATGAGTTACATTAGTTGCTGGTGATATGATGATTTTTGTTATATTCTAAGTTCTTCAAAAGTAGAACCCACAGTTTTGTGGTTCATTGTTAGAACAAAATAGGCTCTGAAAAATATTTCTCACTTGAGTGACTTGTGGAACAGGTACAAGTCATTAATAAATCAAAGTCATTGAACCCAAATATTTTTTTTCAAAAAAAGTTTCTTCCCAACAAATATTGGAAATAAAAAATAGAAATTGAAACTGATGATTAATGAAAAGTGTAAAGAGAAAGATGCATTTCAATGGTTTGTGGGCTGTGAAGTCTGTAGGCTGCAAATCTTGTTTTAATGTGTATTTATAAACTTTATGTAAATAGATGGCAGCACAACCAAGGCATAGATATAGTGCATTTTTTACTTGTGCAAATTTTTTTTAGTTTTCTGATATAATTTAATTAAACAATTTCTGCATTTGCAGGTAAAAAATTAATTTACTACATACAGAATTTTTATTTTTTGCTTGCCACCCAGGATGAAATACCCCCTGGCAAAATTTGTTCCAATTGATTGCATTGAACACATATATCCTAGTAGGTTAGCATGATAAAGCTAGATGAGATTAGTAATGGATTGGAAAATTTCAAAATGGATGAATCAAGTTGATAAAGAGATAGCACACTATGACTGTATATATCTACTGATGAATGTTCATGTAGATCAATATTTTGGTACTTCAATCTAGCTGTTAAAAAAACACCTCGATACTTTGTCATACTCATTAATACCCCTTACACAATGTTGTTTTCTCCTGAAGTCCCTCAGATGGAGTTATCCTTCCATTTTCTATTACGATCAACTATTTTGTGTGATTATGAGGTTTCAAATCCACAAGTATCGAGTATAAATGATGGCACTAGAAAGTGATAAGAGAAATTTGCAAGGAGAAGAAGTTTATGATCAAAATATGAAAGAATGACACATGTATGTGTCAGGAGCGGAAAAACCAAACGTGTTGACGGAGTAAGGCCAGAACTAACCAGTCGAAAATATGCACAAAACAAGGACAAAATTTTCAATCTTCCCAATGAATTTAAGCGCAAAACAAGAAGAACTAACAGGGAAAACGTAATATTATATGTTGTTGTTTCTGCCACTGAAGCGGAAACAACATGATACAAAATAAACTGCACGCATTAAGTCGAGTTATGCAACATCTGGACTACTAGTACTACTACTAAAAATGTAGTAATAATTATGAATATTTACTATGAAAGTAAAACATACAGCAAAGAATTTGTACCGGTACTGGGAGAATTGGGAACTGTCACTTGATTTTGACCCGTGCAACTACATTTGCTTAAGTCCTAACAGTATGTCTAAGAGTATTAGATTATATAAACTTCAATATGTTGCAATCAATAAATTTTAGGATAAGATACAAAACTAGTATTGAAATATCTGGATTACAAACTTGAGTGCGTAGATATGCTTATAACGTTTGGTTCAAATGTTGGAAAAACTCAAGAGCAACAGACGTGAATTCATTTTAATGTCTACAAGCATGATAGATTTTTTTTGCAATTGGTTGAAGTTTTTTGAAGTATTTTAACTATGTTCAAGGAAAAAAGTTCTCATTTTAAAGTATTCACCCAACTATTTGTGTTAAGAATTTTTCATTGTTTTTTAAATTTTGTGGTACAAAAGGATTTTGTTCTGACAATTGTTATATTATTACGTATTTTTACATTTCGAAAAATACTGTACCAATCAAAATTTATCTAAACTCAAATATACGCTAGTTTACTATCATTACTCTTTGCTGTCATTAAAAGTTGCTATGTATTTTATAGTACAAATGACTAAAACTGAGTTTACTTGTGCATTGCTTAAAACCAATAAAAGAAGAACTAAAAATCACTTCATTTTCAATCTAAATATTTGTTTAATATCATGTAGTCTGTTACCTTAGCTCAGACTAAAGTATTTAGTTTTATAAATTCAGTATTTTTGTTGCCCTTTCTGGAATTATAATTATAATCAATATACTTCAAGAAAATGTGAAAGTTGCATTATCCATGCTATATTTTATGAATATCTACAGTTGCAAAATACTTTTAGATATGCTATTAATTTTTTTGTGACATTAACTATATCAAGCAGGACTTTGTTATGCTACCTAGTTTTTAAAATAAAAATGCTAAAGACTTGGAATCTTTGGAATGACCTGTTGCTTTTAAATTTAACATCTCTGCAGTCTGTATTGGGGTAAATTTTGCTCAGAGAACTCTATTGCCTGGTTTTTCAATGCATAATCATCAGTATGGAGTAAGTATTGCAACATCTACTTTGATATTGCCAAGTAAAGCACATCATAGACTACTTGAGTGTTACACACAAGCTCAAGATTGTCAAGTCAATATACAAAGACACTTTTGTAATTACAGTCCGTTGAAAATATTTTTATGCATCCCTTAGTATCACCATTATGCAGCCATGCAGAAAAGGTGTAAGAATTTGTTTTCTACCAATACCAAGTATCTTGCTGATTTTCTTGATGCTACACTGAACATTTTGGTCAAAGACTGTTTTTGTGCTCTAGCTTACAATTAGAAATACAACAGTTTTGCTTTTCTTTTCCAAGTTTTTGATATTGTTTTCATATATTTGCTTAGTTTATTTATCATCATGTGAAACACATGATGCTTCATCAGTATCTTGCATCTTCTAGTTAAGCTATTTTTAAAAGCAAGTACTATTATAACCTGCAGCCGTTAGCATATTTTGTTAGACAATTTTGATACAAGTATCAGCAGGTGCACTGAAGATATGGGTAGCCTCATGCTTCTTTATGAAATGTAAAATTCATAAAGCAATAATAATTTGAAATTACTTGTCCTTTGAATGAAAACTTATCATGGATAATCTATGTGATTTTCTTTAAAAATATGGCAATTTATTTTCTCTATCGCACCAGCTAAAGATTTTGAAAGGTTGATAATATCACGATATACCACATATTTCTCTTTATACAAAACAATTCTTTCCACAATTTCATCTATTCTCAATGTTACCTATGTCAATTCTAAATCTTTCCCAGGAATTTCTAATTAGATATCTCTATTAAATGCTTAATGGAATATCCCCAGAAATCAATATCTGGCTGATGCGTGCTTGATATTTTTTCCTTGCAAAAACTTCTCTCTCATTCAGCTATCTTTATACTCTGTATTATACGGCTACTTTGTGAAGTTATGCTGTTGTTTTAAGGAGGAAACCCTGCCAATACATTGCCCACTAGTGATAAATAAAATCATATTTACTTTTGCTTATTGTTGCTTTATTTTATTTACTACGATTGTGTGCATTGATTTCTGCTAGTTATCTTTACAGATTATCCATACTAAATACATACCAAATACTCATTCAGCACCTTATTTCATATAACATATTTTAGTTTTACTGATTCAAATCTATAAGAACTATATTTAGCTCAAAGTATATCATCAAGCTGTAAATATACTTAACATGGCACTCATTGTAACAAACAACATGGTCCCATTTACAAAGCATGGCATAACAGAATAACTGATTACAGCAACTCAAACTTATTTGGTTTGGAAGCATTTCAATTGTTGGTGCCAAACGCATGTATAAGAAAATTTCGACCTATAATTTTTATGAAGGATACTGCTTATAATAATCACCCAAACATGCAGAGAACACAAAAGATAAAGAATTATGAAATTATGCATATCGGTGTATCTTAAAAGTCCATATTTAGTTTGCCTCCTATTAAAATGTTGAAAATACCTGCAGAGCCAGCACTTAATTCTTTGTAACTAAGTTTCGATGACTTTTTGAAATAAAAAGGATGAGATAGAGTAGTTCAATCTCTAGGCATTTCACATCAAATAAATTCTACAGACAATCAATTATTGCAAAGACAAAACATTGTTGCATATTCATCACGTACTAAGAGAATAATACACTAATGATAAAACTTATGGCAAAATGTAATACTTCGGAAAACGTCAATTAATTAGAAATTATAACCGTGCAATAGTTACATCCATGCCACCAATTAAAGCCTGGACATACTCTATATTTTTATAGTGAAGCATGATGCCACCAGTAACTTAGAGTAGAAACTATATTATGCTGCTAAAGGCTATTCATGTAAGGAAATGACACAAAAGCTGCTACTACTCTATTAAGTTTATATGTGCACTGATTTTTTCTGTCCCCTGCCATAGCACCAACTGACTTTGCAAACTTGTCAATTTGAGGGACTTTCCGACGTCTTAATTAAAGACTATGGGTTGAAGCAAACACCTAGAGAATGAAACGAAGATATCAACAGTGCACTTCAGTTTAAGTCTAGCATTATCAACTTTTGTGTCTACAGTGGTAAAAGCATCAGCACTAGCAACAATACAGTATTTTTGACTACTCTCTAGTACAATATTTATATTATAAAACTCAGTATGAAATTGTAAACTTAAAATAAAATAGTATTAATTTCATGTTAGCTAAAAACAGAGGATACATCACTTACTTCATGAATGTAACTTCTTGTAGAAATTTAAATTAGATAACGGCTACAATGCGGTTCGTTCTATCTTGATCGAAACTCGGGTCTATAACACACAAAACACACAGGGATGCTATGAGTTTTTGGCAGGCCTGTCTCTTCATCCTCGTCTTGTTCAAATTGAATATTACACATATCCTGCCGATTCCCCCAGACATCGCAACTTCCAATGCGTGGATTTTCGATTATAATAGATCTATAAAAGCTCGAGGTGTTAGGATACATTGCTAAAACTTCTGAACCTAAAGGAAAATCATTGCCATTCGATTCTTCTGGCCGTGCCAGGTTTAGCACATTTTCGCTCTTAACAGTATATCTCCTAAGAAATATATAACATATTCCATATTTGAATGTATCGAGTCGATTCTAACAGAGTGTGCGATAAACAGGGATATATATATATATTTAGGGCAAGTTGAAAGAGTACAAATGGAATATAACTTAGTTTCAGCACTATTAAAGATACAGAAATCATTCAATTAACATTAATGATCGTGAAAAAATGGCAGGTTTCACAATGTGGTTCATGTCCAGGCAACTTTCTGCAAATAGTAATCCAATAATTTTTATTTCTTTAAAATATGTATGTTTTTAATTGAGAATTTTACTCAAACTCTTCTACGATGGAAATATTTGAATATATGGAGACAAGCAAGTCCCGGATGGAATTTTCCAACTTAAATCCTGATAATTAAACATAAAATCTATCGATTTAAGGTTACAGAAAGAAAGAAATACTTCTATCTGACCTGATATCATTCTCGTTATCATCATCAATTACTACGAAAGTTTCGTCTAACGCATTGTAACTTTCAACTAGAGTAAGAATCCATAAATCTCTGCTTACTGCAACTCTAGCAGCACAGCGCTCACCGGGCAGAGGCTTTCGAGTGGCCCAATTTGGATATTTCCGTGGATATTGTACAAAAAAGTCATATGAATTCAAATTCTTATGTCTATGAGGGGATCTAATGTTAAAATGCTCTGTGTTTACAGCAGATTTTCTGTAAGGAACATTCCTATCTGCTGATGAACCTAACGACAAGGATCTTTTATGCCTTGATGCCTGCGTTAGAGAGTGGCTACCTTTTAACTCTTCCTTAACCTGGTTCACATCGTTCTGAAGTATGCTTATCCGCTGAACAGAAATGTATTTGTATAAGCCTCATGACGAATTCAATCATATTTTGCAGTTGATAATCATCTAGGGTAAAAACTTCAATTATTTTCCCAATTAATGAAATTTTAAGAACATTGCAAAATGTAATTCTTCCGAAGTCAATCGAAAAACAAATTTTCCCATATCCCAAGTAAAAAGACACTAAATGAAATATGAGCAGAAAAATATTTCTTTATTTAGAGCTTTTTCAGAAAAATTTTCAAGAAAGTTGATATTCTAGTTTATCAGAAAATTTACAGAACTGATGTGTGTACGTCGTAAAGCACACAAAATTAAATTAAATGAATCTCTAATTCAATGTAAATATTTTTAAATTGAACTCAGCTTCTGCACATGCAAAATGCTCATCCTACATTTCTTCTAATTTTTGTTCAGTGAAACTTACGAAGACCAATAGATGAAAAAAGATACACGACTGAATTTAGAAATCATATCACATTGAAATCACCTTGATTCCATCTTGAATTGCTTTTCTCATTTTTTTAGCGCATTCTGGCGTAATCCTTGTCCCATCGAGCGGTTCTTTAACGCAAAAAAAATTGATAAACTTGAAAAACTGACAGTTACAGTCAACGACATGGCACGACAGCAGTATACTTACGTAGATCACGCAACTCCTTAAGAGTTTGGCCGAGGGCGCTATCGTCCCATGATTGAACTTCTGAAGCAATTTGCTTGAGATGAAATGGTATTTGAGTCTGTTTTCTCACCATCACTTTCACCTCAACCATTTCGACCAAGAAATCAAATTTTGCGCGGGCAAATTCAATAATACGGCTATTTTTCAGTTTAGAATCCGAAGCCGAATATGTCAATACAAATATTGGTACAGTACCTACTGAAGGCATCTCGTCGGTTATGTCATCATTTTTTCACCTCACATTCGAAGAGCAAATATCAAATTCAACAAAGGCAAAATAATTTATTTTTAACTCTAATGCTATACATCGAAACCTCTTAGGAATATCCATCACGCCAAATACGTTAAACATGGTACTCAGCAATCTACAGAAGCCTGAATGAATGCGGCATTGTCATCGAGGAAACCATATGATATCAAGCAAGGATTTTATTGGCCCTATTGGAAAAGAGAATGTTGCATGTTCTTAGTGTCTCGAAGAACGTCGAAATAAGGGAAAGAACGATTCAATACTGAGAGATAAGGACGTTAAATATTTAGTAAATGTTATAATACGACAGTACCCACACAGCCAATGTAAAAGATGGAGGAATTTCTCTGCGATTTCAAATTCATTTGCAAATTCAACTGCACTTAGTCTCTATTAGTGCATAAAGCTTTTTCTAAGTGGTCCCAAAAATTTTTCGCTGGCACTTAGGAGCGGGCTATTGGAACAAACTGGATTCAACTCATGTACGCAAAATTATTTGTCCAACCTATACTTAAATTGTATTTTTTCTTGCATGTCTACAAATTCGAGAACATGTATTCAAACATCAGATAATTTTCTGTGTGTAACATAATTTGTGTATATCATTAACTCTTGAAATTAAATATATTTATTTTGAATTTTCCAATTTTGAAATGTGAAGTAACTTATACAAGCACTATTAAGCTTTTCTGAATTTCGAAAAATTGAAATTGAAAAATATTACGTTTTACTTTTTCTGGTAAATGGCAATTTTTAGATTGTTGGAAAAATTTCCATATTTTAGATTGTGAATAGCAATGTAATATATTTAAAAACTCAGATCTTTATAATAAATTTCACTAAGCATAATTTTTAGTTCATTGCTACCTAAAATCTGAAGCTGAATTACTTTTTTTTAATTTTTCCCCATTACTTTCTCAATTATATTTAAAAATCTGAAGTGGAACATGACCTCATATCACCTTTCATTATTGATTTCAAGTTGAAAATTATTGATAGCAACGTTTCATGCCCAATATTGACTTAATCGAAAGAATAATGCTTTGAAAATTTACTCAAATAAGTAGTTTTCTCTACTGTTACTCATTGATTTACTAGAAAAAATTTTGGCCATTATATCAAAAAATTGAGAATATAATTTTAAATCTGTACAAAAATATATTTATATAAAGGAATTTTTAATTTCATCTGACACAACTACAATGAATTGTATTTTTGTCATTACTATCTTACAGTTTAAAGAAGCAAAAGGTTTACGAGTCGAATAATTTTACTCCAGTGTATCAGTTTTGTTGTGCACAAGATGAGAAAATATATAAACATTGCACAAATAACCAAGCTTCAATGTAACATGACCAAATTTGTATGACCCGATATATTTGTAAAGGGACCCTTGGAAAAGTTATTAACATGTGCAACAAAACTGCCCTTGTTATATTATTTCATGAAATACTTCTCCGTAACAATGACGTTCGTACCACTGCAAATGATAGGACGTATTTTAGTCAATGTCATTGAAAATTCTCAGATACTCTATTCAAAGTTGAGGTCAATATTGACAAACCTGACAGAAGCACGAATACACAAACGGTGGAAAACGTACAGCCAGAATTTGTAGGAAATATGTGATGACCAGGTGGAATCAAACAAGGCACTAATTGTTGAGAATTCCAAATTTGTCGAAAAGATTAAATTTGACAATTTTATTGGGGTTGCAACAGCTTCGTTTATCCTGAAATTATTTCTGGAACGTCTTATTAATGAGGAAAAAATTGGTTTAAACG
>JAULBW010013125.1:0-10129 GCA_032358265.1 Vaucheria bursata | reverse complement strand
TTGTTCCTTCTATTGCTGTAATCCATCTTCCTTCTTCCAATCTTGTTTCTTGACCCTTTTCCCTATCTTTTGCAAGTTTTGACACAACTCTATGCTGTCCTTGAGATGTTATTTACATTGGTAGAGAAAACTGTAGTACGTCACCCATTATAGCTCATGGACTGTTGACTACAAAAATCAAATTGTTTAGTGATCGGACACTGATGTGCTGCACCAGTTATTCTCTAGCATATGGCAGGAAGTGATAATTGATTAATCTCAAATACACGAATGAAATCAAATATATTTTTACTAATTCAGATAATGCTTATATAAATTATTGGCACATACCTTTACTTACAATGAAACCAAGCATAACTTGAACATCATTAAATTTTATCGAGAAATAAATTTATCGAACTGTGTCTTGATTGCTTAAGTGGAGAAAAAAATATGAAAAGTGATGATTTTTAGCGATACAAACTTCCAAAAATTAAAAAAAATAGCTGGCATCGATAGCATGAAATTCTGCATCCTGAAATATTATGTATGATCCAGTATATTACCATAACTTCATCTCCATCAAAATTGTTAGCGAGCATTCTAGTGATATTGTGAGACGACTTCAAAATAGAAGAGATCATAGACTGTGAACTGGGACAGTGCCAGCTGTATTAAATAAGAATGATATAACTGCATATATATTTCAGACATACAATTTGAATCAGTACATGAAGCCATTCTTAATTGTACATTTATCTATTCATTAGTCTCGGGTTCGGTATGCTCCCAGGTGGAAGTGTCCACAATGCCTCCCCAGTTGTTGCATTAAAGTAGTAATCACGCTGCTGCTTCTTAGAAACCTGCACCGACCATCCAGGTGGCAAAATATAATCTCTAGGACCTAAACTTGCCTGTGGTAATGCAGTATTGGTACCACTAGGAGTCGAGGGGCTTTTAACCCCTATTGCAGGAGATCCGGGAGGGGTAAAAGATGATGACGTCACGTTAGGTTTGGAAGAAGACGATAAGGCTGGTAAAGAAATTTGTGCACTTAAATTAGACTGACTTACAATGTCAATTTGCTTTGAGCTAGCTGGTAGCGATGTCTCCTGAGAACTAGACACCCATTCTTTTGCAAGCTTTGCCTGAATAATAGCTTTTCGTCGCTTAGCACTTTCAGACATAAACTTCTTTGGCATACCAAGAGGAGACAAAACCATATGCTTTCGCTTTATTTCAGCACTGCTTGCTAATAATGGTGAAACTGGAGCTGTTTCCTCAATAGAAAATGGTAAACTTTCCTCAACAAAGATTTCTTTAGGTTTATCGCTAAGTTCGTGAGGCTGCAAGATAGCTGCTTCATCTGCCGCTTCATCCATAGCCAAATTGATTACTTTATCTGCAGAAAAATATTGCAATTTATTTGAATGTATATGAAAAGAATTCATATTATATTTAAATATAGAACTATAGTCAGTACACTTAAAGACTTAGAAGAATAGTGTAGGCAAAAGGAAAATTTACGAGCCAAGTTTAATATGGGTAAAAGAAGAACATTTGAAGAATAAATAAGGCAAGTGAAAAAACTTGGAAATAAAAATGCCAAAGTATATCCTTCATTTTGCCTATCCTTCAAGTTATTTATTTATTCATTCTAGTTGTACCAATTATGTTTCAAAGAAAAGAGTAATTAAGAATACCAAAAGAATTAATGCTGTAGAATGACTCATAAAAATAATCGCAATACATCCTTACCTTGTAACCCCCAATTTAATGCACCTTCCCCTCTATCACGCCCTATTCGCTTTGTTTTCCTGAAAAAATATTCACCCTATTAGTATACTCTTTATAGAACCAACACACCCTATGAACTTAATTACGTTAGAACAAACCAAACAAAACGACTTTCTTTTCGAAATAGAATCTAAAGATGCTATCGAATAGCTGTACAAGCTAATCAGAAATAATGCCTGTATGTAGTTTTACAATAATTCTTTATTTTGTACAGCCAATGAAAAAATATGCTAATTTACTTAAAAAATGAATCTCCACAGACTGGTATTTTGATGGGACAGGTATGAATAATGCTATGATGACTTGATGATAGAGAGACAGAAAAGTGATTAGTTAAAAAGACAGTGATACTAGATATCAAAGTACATGATCATATTTTCAACTTGAAATTTTTTCTAGAAACTGTATGGTCAAATAGTGCCTAGCATACTGATTGAATTCTGCACTGGTCTACATGAATGTTAAAAATGTACAACTAGATATGGTTAATGACATTTAAAATAATTGCGAAACATAAAGCACGTATACATATATTATATATTTTGAATCATGGATGGCACAATATCACTGAATTTAATAAATAAGGGCTTCATTTGAAATTCCAAGTTTACACATAAATTTTTGATATGATTGCTTGCCTGAATGGATTTCCAAAATTAACGAGAACTCTTCCATTTTCCATTTCATGAAATGTGCTACGTTCTTTATATGAATCATTCTCTGGTTCTGGATCACGCAAAAACTCCCTTGCTACTAGTGTATCGGAATAATTGCTCATTTGGGTAATAGTTCGACTGGGAGCCAACGATTGGCTAACTTCCTCCAATAATAATTCAGATCCAGGTGCATCACTTTTTTCGATTTTTGAACTTTGTGTACGAAACAGACCTACATAAATAAAGTAATTTTGAATCTATAATCAGTAGGAATTGCATTACAGTGATACTGAAATTGTATTATGAAAAATATAAAAAATTCAATAACATGATGAAAAGATTTGATTGGCTATCGGTTTTAAAAAGTATGAACTTAGCTTAGGCCCACCCTAGTGTGAGCTATAAGCAATATCAATTATTCACAATAATAAAGAGTTGATATTCTATAAATAGACAGTCTGTCAAATATTGAATATATCACTTTGTAGTATTACACCCTACAGATCTTTTGCTGATGGCGTTTACCGATATCTCTAATCCAATGCATTCGATTAATTGACAGTTATGGTGTAATCGATGGTATCAGTTTATGAATATCAATTATGTATGTTTGAATTCATACATTGTTGTAATTCTTTGGTAAAATACAATGCGCTGGTGTACCTGCCACTGCCAACCCTGCACTTCCACCAAACAGGCCCCTCCTCATATTCTCGCAATATTCAAGAAGACCGCCAATAGGAATAGACATCAACTCATCAATATTCACCCCTACATTTCAAATATCAACTATCAAACAAACAAACTTTGAAGTTATTAAAGTGAAAAAGTTTGCCTTCAAATAAATGCATTAAGAGGTACACCTCAAAAACTAGCATATCGTAATGAGAAGTTTTTCTCCAATACAAGAATAAATTCAATAAGCTCATTATGAGTAAATATCACAAATTTGACAAAATTGAAATTATTAAGTAACAAATGAGTACTTACCTAGGCTATTATGTTGGTCAACAAAAAATTTTTTCCGCAGTGGATGCTTAGATGCATTGATTGCTTCTATCTTTGCCTTTGCTGCATCTTTAATTTCACATAGTCGAGTGTACACGCGTTGCGGGATGGGTCTTTCGAGAGACTGATCTTGTATGATGAGAAGCTGCAGACCAAACGGCTTCAAGCACCTATAAAAATATTTCAAACAAGCTAATTGTTTAAAATTTAGGCAAATTCATTCAAACCTCACATTTACACTCTTTGAATCAAAGTGTGCAAAAATGTTAAATGTTGAAATGGGAAGATTCATCATGTAAAAGACAGTGCACACTGATCGTGTAGGTTTGCTATATATTCATAGCATAAAATCAACTTCGTCTGTGCCACCAGTACAAAATTTACATTTTTCTACGTGGAGCAGACAATGTAACATTATGTAGAGTAAACTAAGGATACAACGAATGAATTCGGGAGTTACAAATTCATTCGATATATATGAAAAGTGAAGCAAACTTTAGCATTATAATTTTATTCGTTGCTGTTCATGTGTTAGATCAGGTGTTCAAAGTTTACACCTTCTAAAGTTTATAGTAAACAGTGTTGTCTATAAAGGAATGATGAAATGAAAATATAATGTGTTAAAATGATTCTAAACCGTTTCAATGCTGCATGATAGTACAGAGGAATTGAAGCCAAGTATTGTTTAAACTCCGATCGCCACTCTGAGCCTAAACTTCCAACAATAGATGGTACAGCTTTATCACCTATGAACAAATACATTTGGTTTAGTACACTTTTCCATAGTAGTAGTAAGGGGGTGGAAAAATTTGAGTACCTGAAGAATTACCTTGCTGCTGTGCTGCCACGGAATTGGGGGGAAAATAATCCTTTATTTGAAGCAACAAATGAACCAGCCAAGGAAAATTGTATGGTAAAACCTAATGTAAACATGATCAAATGGAAATAATATCAACATTATAAAGAGAAATAGGGGAAAATTTTCATTTTTCACCAAAGTTTATGGGAAAAACTACGCCTACATTTTAAGGGGTGATAGTGATACAGAGACGTGAAATTGATGTATTTTACAGTTGATTTCCTAATTACATTTAACCAGTGAAGAATACTTCATGACTGTAACTGCACAGGAAGTGCAATCGTCTTTGTGCAGCACATAGCAAATATAGCGCAGCAAAGGATAAGAGATTACGATATAATAATCTTTTAAAGAAATTTCATCCAAAGTATGTACGTGGATATATCTGTACGTAAAAGAGGAGTGTAAACTTACGGTGAAATTGGCTCTACCAGCTAATCTGTGGCCTTGGAGATAACCAAAAGGTACATGTAAAATTTTATCCAGTGGTGTACCATTTGGCGATACTGCGCGAATGTACACGGGCCAACATGAATCCTTTAATATACGAGTTGGATCATCTCCTGACAAGGCAGCTAAATATTAAAAATTAATCATATTTAGAAATGAATGTACGCACGAGCAAATAGAGAAGGAAAATACGGTGGATCAGATAAATATATTATGCCATCACAAACTATAGTGAGGCTGAAACTTTGCTCTACTTCATAATTTTAATTCGGCAAAACAGTTTAAAATTTGGATCGCGATTTGTTGAAAACGATGATATAATATAATCACTGATTAAAATGGAACATTAAAAAATATAATTTGATAGAGGTCCAATTTAAAAAAAATGTGTTATCTTGCCTTTACTGGTACAAAATGCAAATGCTGCAACTGGAGCATCTGTACACCATTCTATTTCATACATATCGCTTGCAATACCCAGTTGTTCTGCTCCAAAACATGCCTTTATTACTGGCTGATTTATATCAGAAGTCACTTTGAAAAAAACCTGTGACAAATATGAACCAGAGTTCAATTCCACTTAAAATAATACATCACACATATTTTTCCATACAATAAGCAGTGATCCAACAATAAATGATGAATAAAATAATTATACTTTTGTAAATATCCATTTTTTGTATTGGTACAACTTTTCAATATCTCAATTTTGCTTATTTATCATTTGTTGAACATTTTTCGATGTGCGTACAATTTTTAGTTTTTGAATTCAACGGGAAATAATAAATAACCTCTGGCAACCCAGTTCTTAGAGGAGGTTGGTCGTCACGTTGTTTGTCTATCCATCCTTTAGTCACAACTGCAGACTCTGGAATTGGCCAAGATGCGAATCCTCGGCGTGCTGTCAGAATACCACGTGTCAGCTTCGCCTAGTCATTAAATATAATGCTGAATTTTCCATGCATTGTATGATCCATGAAATAATGCTTTAGCTCCAAAGCTTTAAAATATGACAAGCTTTTATTTGTATACAGCAAAAAAATTCAGTGGATATAAATGCAAGATTAATCACGAGCAAAAATTACCTGGTTTTCATTGGCCAATTTTCCTCCTTGCGCCGATTCATCTGACTCTACAAAAAATTTATGCGAAAAAGACATCAATATTGTCTAATCCCAAATCGAAGAGTCAAAATGAAAGATCATATTGAATATCAATATGAACATTAGATAAGTTAACAAAACTAGTACTAAGTTAAATAAGACACTGTAGTTCCCAGAAAAAATGAGCAATTGGAAATGCTTGAAAGTTTTTATCTTTTACTTATAGCAAAAGTGTGTCAATAAATTTACATTTGTCATCTCTTCATGCTGTACTGCATAATTACAACCCAAAAGACTTAGTGCATCAACAATAACAACAATAAAACTTCTCTAATCTTTGAAAAGCTATAACTTTTGTACCATAGCATCGATTACCTTCTATCATTTGTTAGTAGTTGAATTGAGACCATACCATAGAAAAGATAAGTTTATCACTACTAAACTGAGTGTTTGCCACGGGGGTCAATTTACCGTACAAAAATTGCTACAAATAAATTTATTTACCCGAAAAAGTTTGAATAATTAGAATCTTAGAGTACGAGTTATGAAAGAACTTGTAAACTATATAGAAACGCATAAACTAAGATTATGAAGTTATTAACTATAACCTGAACTTTTTGTGATATCAATATCGGAACTTTCTCCTGCAGATGGTTTTCTAGATCTAGCTCCAATTGGTGCAATCACTGCACTGCTACTTAGTGGTGCCCAAACCATTGCTGGCCCTACTTGATGAAGTTTATGAACAAGCGACTCTGCTGCAATTTGCACTGCTGCTAATCCAAAACATCCTCTAAACACATTTAATTTTTTAACAAAATTTAAACGACAATCAAAAGTTTAGTGGAAAAATGAAGTTTCTACATGTAATGTGTAGATTACCTTGCTTGTCCACAAGTAAGCTGACAGAGCTGATTGATCGCTTCACCCTAATAAAAGGGGAAAAATAAGAAAATAGCTCCTCCCCTCGAATATCCTTTAAATAAATCCCATTACATTTATTAACACACCTTAAAAAGATCAATTTGCTACGTATATAAATCTATGTAAACATATCAAAAATCAAATGAAGATTTGAAAATATTGGGCTTTCATTTTTTAAATTGCGTTTTGCTAGCTATAATAGATATATTCATGAATGTACTCGAATCATTACAAATATAATTATTTCACTGAAATTGGCTGGCAGCTAAGAAATTTCTTTTCCTGATACATTCAATAGAATATTTTTCTTGGGTAATATATCATACCCGTTTTGTAGACAAAAGCATCTCCTCTCCAGTCAAAACAAGTGCATGCATCCGCTGATCCCACCTATCAAAGAACAGTAGCAATACGCACTATCGGCTCCACAAAGAGTAATCACTTCATCGAATATATTGGATAAGAAAAATCAATGCGTACCAGCAAATAGTGGCAGTGAAGTGGTAAAGCAATCATACGATTGAATATACTGTGAAGTGGACCATCGATTTACCAAATACTAACTTTATTTTCGATTAGTTTTATTCAACATCTTTCAAACATAAGCCTTTATATAAGTTTGCCAAATACCGATATGGATGAATGTTGAACTCCTCTCCATTGATGGGATTGACAGCTAGTTTAGCATCTGGTATGCTCTTTATGGCTTCTGCAGTAGTTAATTGACTCAATTCTTGGTCATTGAGGAGATCTGAAAGGATACTTTTCTCCTCTTTTATATCTGGCCCCTTTGACAATTGAACAAATGCGTATTTTCATTTGAAAATAAAGCCAATGAGCCATGAATATTTACTGATTTTGCATGAAATAATTACTTGCACGCGAATTGTAATAAAACCTTAGTTGATAGGATCATTATGTGTAGCACAATGTGCGTACTCTTTTACATATAAAAATCTCTTTCAATTGATTGAAAACTAGGAATCATTTTAAATAGAAGTTTAAAAGTAGAGATAAAAAATTCATCAAAAATATCAAAAACCATTATTTCACTCATTTATTTTTATGGCGAAGAAGACTTACTGATTCGACAGAAATGGTTTGCATCTCTGGTTTGTTGTGTGTAATGAGAATGACAACTCCTGGGTCAACTTGCCATGGTAATCGTCCGCGACCCCAATTATCAACCCCACTCATGAGTCTGAAAAGAAACTTAGTGTTATCAAACTGCAAACAGTATATAATGTGCAATAATCAGATGATGAATAGTAAATTATATGCATATGGAACCTTAACACACACTTTACTAGGCAGTTAATTTTACATTAGCATAAAAATATAGATGCTTTAATTACCTGTGTCGGTTTATTAGATAAAACCCAGAACGGATGGCAGAATCAAGGTCAAACCGTTCCTCTACGATTTCCTGGTCAAAACGTAGGATTCACATTGAGATGTTGCAAGTAAGCATAGAAATTTAAAGCACCTTGGATACTCTAAGCGCCTTAAGCTGCATCTCAAAATGACTAAACGCGTCACCCCAGCTGCACTTAACTGCTTCTGAATTCATTTCGGTAGTCATAATGAAGAATTGATCACCTTTATTCCATCTGCAGCCCTTTATCAACATGATAACTTCAATCAATCTTAATCAATAATGCAAATAGGTACCGATTTTCACGAAAGATCATTCCAAATGTTTGATTATACCTTTGATATAAATTCAACTGCAATTTTTGCAAGGTCGAGAAAAGTAAAATCAGGAGACTTTACATCGTTTTTTAGACGAGATGAGGGAGGTGATGGCGCAGCCAAGCCCATTGCGGGTGACACATCTATCAGAAATAGCAACCGCATCAAATTTTAAGTTAAAGAATCATGGAGCGTCACTTTCACAAAAACTTTATTTCAAGATGATGCTTTGCACTCGCGATTTGATGCACATCAAGTGCGCCTTACAGTTTAGTTCGAAATTTTAGCCCATGTCACTGGGGAGTGCCATCAGTTCGGGGTGCAGTGTTTTAGGTATGGACCCCGCTCGCATTGACCCCACTAAGGTATCCACAGATTTTTGACACTAAACAAAGCATTCACCAATCAACATTCATGCTTTTTGAAATATTGTTCTTGGATTCATTACTGCTGAATAATTTACCTTTCTTTGGCATGTGCCAGGAGAGATTGCCCACACTAAACCAAGAAGGGGGGATTATCACCAGCATCTGCTGCTGTGCTTACATATACTGCAAGAATTATGGCAAGCTGTGGCACATGTACTGCCTTTCATGGCTACCAAGTGCAAGTATTTGATTGTAGTAAACAAGCTTGAGATCATTGCAGACAAATGGCATGTGATGTGAGCAGGAATCTATGAGAAGTGGAGCATAGTGAGCGCACTAGGCAGAAGACCTTGAAGCTGAAGGCTACACTCAAACAGTGCCTGGAGGTATCTGGCAGCCACAAGAAGTAAAACAAGGGACATCGTACCTTTAAATTGAGCCAGAGTTGGCAGGGCTGCTGAAGGCAGTCAGGCACCAATGCATTCCAGCTGAGTATGCATTCCTAATCTCA
The DNA here is from genome assembly GCA_032358265.1 of Vaucheria bursata. Classification (NCBI taxonomy): domain Eukaryota; class Xanthophyceae; order Vaucheriales; family Vaucheriaceae; genus Vaucheria; species Vaucheria bursata. Next base: position 782 of record JAULBW010013125.1, on the reverse strand, counting down.
ATGGCACTTTTCATCAAATGGCACTTGTTTCAGTACTAGGAAAATGAGATAGATTTCTATTGCAAGCAAGCACTAGTGGCATTTAATGCATCAGCAGGTTAAGCATAGAACTTCATCAGTACCATGACTTCTAAAGTTACTGTAACTATTCTTAATCATTAGATGTCATCCATTATCAGCTATTTGTTACTGATTTAAACTGCAACTCTGAATTTTCGATTGCAGTTTTGTTAGAATTGCTACATCTTTTTCTGATAGTTAAAGTTGCTTCTATACAAATATTATTGAAAATCAGTTATAATTCATATTTTTTATATATTAATGTTAGAAACATAAAATACAACTAAGCACAAGAAACTGTGACAGAAATGTGTATATTTATCATGCACTAATTGTGTTGATAGAAGTGGGCTAACTTCAACACAACAAAACATAAAACCCTACTAGAATCTGTGCAGCTAATTTACTTGGAACGTCATAAATAAACACTGACTGCAGCTATAAAAATGGAATTAATCCTTAAGGGAGTTAATACTTAACAATTAATTGATTCAAAGTAAGACTTCCAAAGCTGCAGGTCAAGATTTGCAAACTCTTGTGTGTCAGAATCTAATATGTTCTGCTGCCATCCATTTACGTATTACCACATTTGTTTATGTACAATTCTTCCAGGGAATTGTGGATATACAATCTAATTTGACTTACTATTAGGAACGCTGTAGTTAAACCACAAAAAGAAACGGACAATAATTGGTATATATATGTCGCATTCAAATATTTGT
>JAULBW010013114.1:0-10136 GCA_032358265.1 Vaucheria bursata | reverse complement strand
TGCTGCATATTAGACTCTACCCCTTCTACTAAGCCTAGCATACTATTTCTGGGTATCCATGTACATTGTATTAGCATGTCTTTCTTCTATTGTGTTGACAGAAGAGGTGGTTGAACCAGAGTGTGAATAAATAACCAAAATAATTCAGAAACTCTTCAATGCTGATATGTACTGTGTATTAGGTGATATTTGGAATATGGATGAAACCTCATGTTTTTTGCTTGTATATCAGATCAAGGTTTTGCCAGAAGTTCTTGAACTGGTACTAAACAAATCAAAACTTAAATTGTTCTTGCACTCTTTGTAGATGCCACTTGATTAAAAAGTTTTAAACTACTCTTCATTGAGAAAGTAGCCAAACCGTGTTGCTTTTAAAACAAAATGGGGTCAGCTTAGATTTTAGCATTTTAACAATAAGTCTACATACATGGCTGCATATATATTCTGTACACGGCTTCATTTCAGAAATGTTTCACTTATTGCACAAAATCACAATATATTACTCTTTGCTAATAACTTTTCTAAACATGAAGTTTATATAGAGTTCAGCAACATTCAGATTAAATGTTTTGAATTAAACTTGACAGCTTTAATTTAGCTCTGTGATATAGGTGTTATTCAAACATTCAAAGGTATTTTTGTTGTGTTTGTTCTTTGCACTATCAATACACATTACAGTGGCAAACTTAAAAATATCTTTGAAAATTGTCAACTTTTTGCAATAAATTTTGCAAAGATTGCTTTGAAAGATGTTGAATACAAAACAAGTTTAAATTGTTGAAAATTTTCAAAAACCATTTCAAACCAGAATGAAACAAAGTTGGATAAATATTTGGATACTCCTACAACTCAAGAACTATTAGAGGCCCTAAGTCTTCTACGTGCAGAAGCAAATTCAAGAAGACAACAATTTGATTTTGAGAATGGTGCAGAATATGTGGATGTTAATGATGATGAGACAGTCAGACATAAAATGTCATTTGAAGATGTAGTTGAAGTCATAATTGAACCAGATATTACCATTGAATTACATAATGATGGAGATAATAAGGTGAAGGTAGAGAATTTGGTTCCATCAGATGTTTCAAAAAATTACTGAATCTGGAGAAATATTTGCAGAAGAACAGTTTCAATCTTGAATCAAAAGACCAAGAGTCTGTTGCAAAAAACTCATTCTAAGCTATAATTTGATATATCAGCAGCAAGAAAGCAGTCCAGCTTTCTTGATTTCTTCACTCATGCTGTTGTAAATGATCAAATTTGTATTTATTGCACACAAGAACTGGTGCATATACAATTTTTGGTACAAATTCCTTTATATGCATACAACTATGTATGGATAGCAAATACTTGCAACGGCTGGTATGCAATAAGAGAGGTCGGTTACACTCTACCAACCATTTTGTACACCTTTTGGAATATAAGAACTGAAACCGATCGAAGAAAAGATCGGTTTAGTTAGTTTATTCAAATATTACCGGCGCTAAGCTACCATTATTTTAGCTTCCGTGTCTTAATGCCAATGAAAATATTTGTATGAAACTGACGATTTTTTGACGTATGTATTTTTTTCCATTGATAAAAATAATTTTTGATGAAACCCGATTCGTGGAAAAATGCTGAATATGTTGAAATTTTTCAACGTATGTACGTCAGTTTCTAGAATCATTTTATAGAAAGAATTTTTGTGACACGTGTTCGGAAATTTTATTTCATCGCGGGAAATGCAACATCTAAACAAATTCTCAACGTACGAAGCCTCGCCGCAACTCTGTCATAATCTGCTAGATAAATATCGCACAAGCATTCAAATATAGTTGCTTAACTTGAAATTTATCGTTTCATCACAATGTACCAGAATAAATCCAGAATAAGTGATATTCATTCTACTGGGAGAGATGTTCGACGCAGTTCCACTCGTCCTGGACTCAGAGCCGGACCTCCTTCGGAATCAGGGTCAACGACAAGGAGTTCGATACAACCACGTCATGATCCAACCTTGTCAAAAATCCAAAAAATGGAGCAGGCTCGAGCAGATAGACGACTTCGAGCTGACACTGCTCGAACTCTAAGATCCGAAGAGGAAAAGCGCAACATTGCAAATGGAAATCCTGGAAATATTGATTTTCAGCGTCTCATTTCAAACTTCAGAAATAATCGTATTGGTACAGCCCAACCTCATTTAGGTGAAGACCTTAAAATTTGTGTTGCGATACGGAAGCGGCCGGTTAGTACGAAAGAAATAGATCGCAAAGATCATGACAGTGTCAGTATTTTTAACCCTAAAATAACTGTACATAACTGTAAAATGAAAGTCGATGGCATAACCAAACATCTCGAAAGTACAGATTTTCAATTTGATCATACCTTTGACGAAGTCGATTCAACGGGTGACCTGTACAACTGCACTGCGCGTCCATTGATACCGTTTGTTTTAGAAGGCGGTCGGGCGACGGTGTTTGCTTATGGTCAGACTGGTTCTGGAAAGACGTATACCATGGTTGGTATACAGCAACTTTGTACACATGATCTGTTCAATATTTTGGATGACCATCCTCAATATTCTTCAACTCTTCAAGTATTTATCAGCTTCTTTGAGATCTATGGTGGTCGCTGCCAGGATTTACTGAATGATCGTGCAAGGGTTGATGTGAGAGAAGATGGAAAAGGTGATGTACATATTGTAGGAGGAGTCGAATTACACACTTCGTCGCCAGAAGAACTTCAACATTACATTGACACTGGCAATCGAAATCGTACAACGCATACTACAGAGGCTAATGATACCTCAAGTAGGTCTCATGCTATCTGCCAGATCTCCTTAAGGGACACTGACAATAATTTTCTGCATGGAAAGTTGAGTTTGATTGACCTAGCCGGGTCTGAACGTGGCACTGATACAAAGTTACATAATCGCCAAGTAAGTTAACTAATTTTAAGTAAATCTAATATAGCCATATTTGTAGATTTTATGTAACTTTAAAACCATATTTTATGTTTCCATGTTTCAAAGTCCTGCTAGTTATTTCTTTGAAATATGTTTTTTCTGTAAAAGTAATGAATGTATAGGTAGATGTCATTTAGGAATAAAACCTTTGAATTCTTGTGAAAATAAATGCAGATCAAGAAAGCATGAAAAATATAATCACATCTTTTGCTGGTCTTTGTTATTTTAAGCAAACTCTGGTAGAAACAATATAAATTACTTCAAATGCGTATGAAAAGTTGTTGTAGTACTTATGTATAATATGTGCACAATTATTCTCTTGTCAATTATTCATTAATATCAGCTATTTTCACAGTATGGAAAGACAACAATCTCTTATACGTTATCCTGATTATGAATTTTGACATTTTTCAATTGGATGTAGTTTTTTGAAAAGTTAATACTTTTCATGTAAATGCTAAGATTGGCGAAATATTGTCTAAAGACATTAAATCAGTTATTTTAAATATATGTACATAACAGCGTCGCATGGAAGGTGCTGAAATTAACAAATCGCTACTGGCTCTTAAAGAATGTATCAGAAATTTGGAAAAGGGAGGACCTCATGTTCCTTACCGTGCATCCAAGCTCACACTTATTTTGAAAGATTCGTTCACTAGACGAGGTGCTAGGACAGTAATGATTGCCACTGTATCACCGGGGGCTTCACATGCTGATCATACTCTAAATACTTTGAGATATGCTGACCGAGTGAAAAACACAAAAGTTATTAATTTTGCATGTATTATGCCACCAAAATCGCCACCGCCTTCTAGTGTAATTGGGTCTGTCTCTGCGATTTCATCACCTGAATATGACGATATGAGAAAAGAAGACGAAAAGGAGAATGACTGTCGAATTATAGATGAATATTCGCAAGATGATAGTGATAATGAAGAAAAACTAAAATTAAGACAAATTATGGATAATCTGTATGAAGAAGAGAATTCTCTAGTCGGACTCCACATGTGTGTTGTCAAGGTAATACAGTTACTCCATTTTTATGCTGTAAAATGATCTCTATATTTTAAAATATGCATGAATGAATGTCTGATTATTTTCCACATGAACAGAAATTAATAAAGATTATAATATTGCCGATATTCAAGCTGGTTAAAATCGGCTAGGTTTAATTTATCTAAGATATTTGCGATTGTAATTTGTCCGTACATCGGTATCACAACTTCAAATTTTGTCTATTTTTCATTGGTTTAATGCTATTCTTATTTAACATTTGAAGAAATTTGTTTCTATGAAGAAAGATTATACAAAGCTTTTTTATATGAAATTTAAGTTTCTTTATGTATTGTTTAGGAAAGTGCAGATATTCTTGTAGAGGAAGGAGAGTTATTGCAGCAGGTTCAAGGGACAGGAGTTGAAGATTACGATATTGACTCATATACATCTAGGCTAGCTCAGCTTATTGACCAAAAGCTGCAAATGCTGTCAATATTAAAACAGAGCTTAAATGAGTTTAGACATCATTTGGAAGTTGAAGAGAATTATTTGGTGAAACGAATATAGCCAGTGACTTGAATCATTATTGCATTTTAGGATAAAAGCTAAGTTTTTAGGACAACTCATACATTTTATTTGAAGCATATTGCCCTTCAAAAAGTTATGTATTCCATTTTCTATAAGCAGATGCTAGCATATAATTTGAAGCGGTATCTAAGATTCTTTTTTCTGCTGCATAAACTTTCATCCTAGTAACACGTATATGTGCATGTTTTACTTTTTGACCTGCTTGCGCCACAATTTTTGTTGAATAATGTTGAAAAATCAGTATAGTTGAAGCATTTACCTAATGAAATCTTGCAAAATATCTTACCAAGAATCAGATACAAATAATGCTTAATGTGCGAAGTAAGTTCTACATTTCAGTGTTTGAGATGAATTTACTGAGAAAAATTTGTTTGCTGGCATACATTTTAAGTCAAGAAAATAGGTTAACTTCTAGACCGGGTGCTCCTTTTGACTCTTCTGGACGAAAGAACAAATTAAATATATTACCAATATCTGCGTAGCTTGGATATTGCTGGAAGTTAAGTTTGTTCGTCTTTGGATGTTTATATGTAGTAGCAAGATAATTTGTATTTGTTGCTCATGTCCATTTATATCAATTAAAACAGTTCCCATTTTTTGCATTATTCTTGACACCCAATACTGGCCCTTTCATTTTGTCAGAATTTTACATTTAATTTGTTAGGCATTAAATCTAACATCCTTGTTTCCATGGATTCGTCAAATATATCATTTGTATTTCAAATTCCTATGACCTCAGGCAAGCACTGACGTCTAAAAGTGCGTGAAGATATTATCAGCTTGTTTAAACTTCAAAATATTTTATATCTGCAACTTCAATGGTCAAACTGCAATATATTAACCTAAATACTGTGACACAGAGGCCATCTCATTTACTGATCAAGTGGACTGGTGTGAAATTTGAATTGGAGCTGTGCTCATCAAAGAAGGTACCAGGAAGCATCAATAATATCTACTTGGTCCGCATAGCTCATACTATTGATACAGCTAGAAGGTCTTTGTATTACAAAATATGTCATTAAATTTGATATATGCATGTATGCTACTGTTAAGGCTAAGTATATAAACTTAAGTATGACAAATACTGGTGGTACCCTTAAGCATCTTTACTAAAATGACGGATTAAATCTTGAATGCAGGGCTTGAAAGCAATATCTATGTAGTAATTACAATGAATTATTCAAATTTTTTTGTAGAAAAAATTAAAGTTTGATTTACAGATTGAATAGCTGAAAATACTGTATATTTTTTTGCTAGTTGGAGTCATACTGGAATTACAATTGCTGATTTGCACTGAAAGCAGGTTCTCCTACTGGTCAAAGAACCAGATACAAGTAGACAAAACTATAGCAAATCTTACCATCTTCATTGAAAAGTAAAAATTAATCAGACGCAGCAAAGACTTTACTACGCAAGAGATAATAAAAGTATTGAGAAGAACTGTCAAGACATTGTTTAAAAATACATTAAAATTATATGACACAATGCTCAATAAAATCCTTTATCGTTGCTTACTTGTAAAAATGTACCAATAGATATATTTTAGAGTGATATTTTAACATAAATAACTACCAAAAGTAAGAACTAAATATTACCATCATAAAACAAAAAGTAGAACAAATACAAACGCATATGTATATATAACAGAATTACATTTAGCTTTGAATTACACTTAATTTAATGGCAAATTTGAAAAACAAAATAAAGTCTTGCAACATTTAAGAGAAATTGAATAAAAAACCAACATGGCAGTTGAACAATGACTGCGTGTTAAAAGCACAATACACAACAAAATACAAAAACTGTGACAGAAATGTACATCATGTTTATCTACTAACTGTGTTGATAGAAGTGAGATAACTTTATTAACACAAAAAATACAATTCTACTGCCATCCATGCAGTCAATTTACTTTGAGCATCAAAAATACTTCAGTGAAAACTTGTTGCAGCTACAAAAATAGAATAAATTCCTAAGGGAGTTAATTTCTAGTACTGCATGGTTACAATTTTATAAGTTGCCATCTCAACAGTAATTCATAGATCTTAATAGGATATAACAAGTACAAAATTAAAATTTTATTTGCATGAGCTTCAACCTTATTTTCACGAATAAAGTACTAAAAAAAGACATTATAATACGTATGGCACTATAGTTTATATATTTCAATAACTTTGAATGGCAATCACTGCCTTTTTTAATTGCATATGTGTTAGGAATGTAACATACAACAAAAACACAAGAAATCTGACAGAATGCACATATTATTACATGCTAAATTATGTTGATAGAAGTGAGATAACTTCAACACAACAAAATATCACTTATTGAAAATTGTTCTTATAACTTAAATGGAAACTTGTCCTCATAGTCTAAACTAAAACTTCAACACAGTATCAGGAAAAATGTACCGTAGCAACAGAATAGAATTAACTCCCTTAGGGGTTAATTCCAGACAAAATGACTTCCAACTCAATGCCAAGACTTACTAGTGCTGACTTGTAATCCAAGAAGCAAGAGCAAAAACAAGGAATACAAAAATATTTCATGAATACACAACTGTATTAGTCTCATTTTGTGTGTTGACAAAAACAAATCTTGTCAACTCCTTACAAATTATTCTACATGCTTGCAAGACAAAATAGATCAAATGATAAATATGACTTGCTGAAAGAGTTGTACATGAACACAACAAAGCGTATAAGTGAATCATGATTCTAAGATGAATCACATGGCAAAAAAATCCAATCCTGACACCCAACAATTGCATAACTTGGGATTTATTACAGTATCTTTGGGTGCTAGGTTTAACATTGTATCAAAAAAGGTTTAGGCCAACTTAAAGTTTGAATAAAAAATCATAAATTTAAGTATGCATATTTCAAATCTGTAAGTTTTCATACAACAATAGTTTCTTGGACTGGGCTTCTACCAAGCTTTCCAAAGCATGAATTTTTAAATATTGCAGCTCCCCCTTAAATACAAAGTAAGTAGCTTTACTTCAATTTGTTAGCATCAGCACAGGAATAGGTCTGCACTCAAGAATAAAAAAAGCTGTGTAGCAAGCAAGGATTTAATTTTAAAAATATTCCAGCTTCAGTTACATATTTGAGCCTTTCTTTTCTTTTTCTACAACTATTCTTTAGGTTTGATCTTCAAAACCAATAGTTAGCCAACCAAATCAGCAAAATTTGCACTATTTTTTATATTTTGTATTGAACCAAGAAATATCAAGAACAATGTTATGGTCAACTATTGTACTCTACTGGTAGATTTAATTTTAACATATAAATATACTTTAAACAGAACTAGTTCTAGATGTAATGGATTTCAAAATCTTAAAAATATAAAAAAAATTGCAAGTTCTTGAAAAACAATATTACTTTAAAAAAATTTTATTTGTTGCTTACTTGTGCCATAAGTTAAATGAATGCATATGCATAGTTTTTGTTGCATTCACAAAGTACTGTTCTGTTAAATCCTATCCTAAACAGCTCTTGCAATATAATGTTGAAGGATTAAAACAGTAAACTGGCATGCTCTAGACAAGATTACAGTTCTTGGTTTATTAGATTACAATGCAGCTATGTTAGTCCATTGTTCAATAAGAGCATAAATCTGGTCAGTAATAGCACCAAGAAATTTTCAAACAACAGGATGGAAATCAATGCAGTTGACTTTGAAAAAAGAAAAGTTTTTTTAGCTTAACCTCATTGAGCTATGGCGCAAACACTTATTTTTGATTGAATTATGATTTTTGGACTGTAGCAGAGTGTCCATAATGGATACATTGGAGCAGGAAACAGGAAAACCTTGGCTGTATCTGGTCACTGTGAAATTTCTAAGCTTGATTTGGCTGACTGGTAATAGATTTTTAACTCCTATGCATATTATTAATGCTGCATCTTATCCAAGGTGCAACAGGATAAAGTTAGTATCATTGTGCCAATGTTTGGAAAGTACAAGCACAGAAAATAGTACAAGAACACTATTACAAAAATACAAACATAACAAATAACTTAAGAACAGAGACAGCACTTGATATTAGCCTACATGTGTTGCTGAAAGTGAGATAACTTTCACAACACACAAAACATAGCAGCATGAAAAATAGGGTTCAGTTCTTTGAAGTATTTTATAACAAGAACTGATACGGAACTAAAACTGAACTCAAACCAAAGTTGAACCAAAATGAAACCATGGACAAATAATACTACAGCTACAGAAGAAAATTAACTGCCTTAAGTGTTAATTCCTAATAGCCAAATAAGTTTTGTAGTTGCTCATATGATACACCAGCACAATCTTTGTACATATCTATTTGTTAGAAAGGCATGAAGTACATAGAAAAGAGTTTAAATTAAAATGCCAATTAACTGAAGTTGCATTACATGAAAATCAAGAGGTGGGACTGAAAAAATAAAAATAAATGAATGAGCAATGTATAAACTCATGTGTCTAAATGAGACATGGAGTGTTTACAAAGTTGAACTTATGATCAAAAATAATCTGATTGGAATAGTTCATTGTATGTTGCTTGGTATAGCTTGTTTGCTAAAAAAAATATAAAATATGGTACTGGTCTAGTACATCCTAAAAATTTAACAGTTTAGTTGTTAGTCTGAAATGTTTTTTTCCATTCCATTATCAAAGTTGAAAGAGTTGTTAAGGATTTCAGCATTAATTCCTGGAGAAGATTGTGAGCAAAAGCCAAAAAACCCAAGCGAGTAGGTATCCTGATTGATTGTGCCCTTACAATAACTAGCTCTTTCAAAAATGCAGGAAAGGGAGGTTAGAAACATTCATTACTTGACAGAAAAAGTACCCATAAGATGTGGGTCAAGTTCACTTGTTGTGTATCACCAAATGTACAGCCTTAGTAATCACTGGTGATAGTGTAAGCAAAAAATTTGATTTACTTTGCATGTATCCATGCATCTACAATGAACAACCAATCCAACTTAAGAGTTATCTGTGTCCAGTAAGTGTTGGTGCAGTACTCCAACAGTTTCTGTTTTCTGGTTAAAAATTCTGATTGAAACTCATCTCTACCAGGAGATATGCCAAAAAAATATAGTTGTAGATGAACCTACTCTGATTGTTTTTAATTAAAAGTTATTTAAGCTATGGAAAATTTATGGTCACCGTAATTCACATTTTTTTATGGCCATGGTGCAACCATACATTGAGTCATTCTTCTTGAATGATATTAAAAGTATGAAGTAAATAAGAATAAGTACTGATCAAAGTGTCATTGCCAGAAACTGATCATGAAGCTATCAGAATATGTCAAGACTTGTTAAGAAAGGGAAAAGGGTCAAGAAATAAGATTGGAAGAAGAAAGATGGATTACAGCAATAGAAGGAACAAAAGAAATAATGAAATACAAGTTTATTGACTTATGTGTATATATTTGTGTTTCCACTAATTACAAGAAAACAGGAAGATGAAATATATAAAAGAATAATTGATGACCAGCTTGAACTTGACTAGCCTCATTCCCATTCGCTGATTTATGGAGAGTCATGTAGAATAAGAACAAATTCCCATTGGCTGGTCAGTGAAGAGTCATCAAAATAATTTCCCATTGGCTAATATATGAAAG
>JAULBW010013103.1:0-10146 GCA_032358265.1 Vaucheria bursata | reverse complement strand
TTTGTATTAATTATAGGATTATTATTATTATTAATAGGTGTATTGGAAAATGTATTATTTGAATTATTATTATTGTTTAATAAAGCTGAATATTTAGTAGTTGTTTGTCTATGAGCATTAGTTAAAGATTTAATTAATTCTTGACATTTAATTAATTCCGCTTCACGAGATTTTAATTCTGCTATTAATTTAACTTTATTTTCTTCTGATTCATTTAATTTATTATTTAATAATGATTCATTTGTTTTTAATTTAGTATAATTATTATTTAAAATATTTAATTGATTTTCTGCATTTTTGGCTCGTTCTAGTAAAATTTTATTTTTCGCAATACATGAGTCTAAATTTTCTTTAATTTCATTTATATTAGTATTATAAGATTTTCTTTCCTTTTCTGCTGTTAATAATTCAGCTGATTTCTTTTTAAGGAAATTAGTTAATGTACTTATCTCTTCTTTATTAATTTGACCTTCTCGTTGCATTGAATTGATTATTTCATTTAATTGTTTAATCTCTTGATCATATTTTGTTTGAATATTAACTAATTTTTCCCTTGAATCTTGTTGTTTTTTAATTAATTCAGATTTTAATTGTGTTACTAATTTAGATAATTCATCTCTATTCTTAACTACATTATTATGGACATTAATGTCTATTGATTTTGATTCATTTAATTGATGCTGTTTAATATTAGATTCTAATTGTTGAATAGTTAATATAGCTCTTTGTTGTGTTTGTTCTTGTTTATTCAATGTTTGTTTAGCTGTATTATACTCATTATTTAATGCATTATATTTATTTGAAATATTATCTAATTGAGTTTGTAAATCTTTATTATCAGAAGCTAAATTATAGCAAATTGAACGAATTATGTTTATATCACTTGTACTATCTATTATATTATTATTACTGTAAGAGGAAATTCCTAGATTGTGTAATCGAGTTTGAAAGCGATAATAACCTAAACCTAAATTTTGAATTAATGTAGACGAAGATAAATGTTGGGAATTAGAAGCAGATAACAATATTTCTGTATCATTCATATTTGCATTATTATTATGAAAATGGTTTTCTAAAGTATGGATTAACTTAACAAAACTAATACCTGCTTTAGTATAAGTTCCATCATCTATCGACGGTAAATTTATTGCAACATTATTATTGTTGTGGTGTATACTAGTTGCATCAGATTTTAATATTGAATAAGTATTACCACGAATATTAATTAACTTCCCATAATAAAGAGGATTATAACCTTGCTTAATAAATCTGTTGAAAGCTAGAATTGCTAAAACAACACTACGAATACTAATACGATGGCGCTTAACACTGGCATTATTATTGGCGCTATTATTATTGGGCATAACAGCAGTTAGTCCAATAGCAGTTTCATTAACTTGATATTTTAATTTATATAGTATTTGAGCTTGTTTGAACCAATACAATTTTTGATATTGTAAATCGCTTATTTTATTATATAATGGTTTGTAACCTCTATACAATAATAATAAACATCTATACAATTCATTGAACTTATTACCATAATCATTTGTAGATTTGTTATTGAATTCTACTTGTTGATTATAATCTGATTGCATAGCGTTATATTTAGTTAATAATTCATTATAGTTTGAATTTAATTCATTTATTTTGTTTGTATGACTTGTATTCAACGATCTTAATTGTTGTTCATAATTCTCATTGCTACTGTTTAATATCTCATTTTTATTTTGTAATTGCTGATTCAATTCATTTACTTCATTCTGTAAATCATTTAATTGTTTTGAATAATTATTATTGTTAACATTAAACTCATCCTCTAATAACTTTAAACGATGTTGGGACTCTATAAAATCTGTTATAATTAATGAAATACGATTTTGTAAATTGTTACATGCTATTTGCAATACAGATTGTAATGAGGAAAATTTCTTACTACTACTGCTATCATCAATCAAATCATTCATATCATCAACTGCATCTATATTCAAATCGTTATTATTATCAGCCATTTTACTGTTTGTGATATTACTGCTTAAATCATCCATGTTATGATTATTATTATCACTTTTATTTTGAGAATGTGAAGTATCTACGAGAGCTAAATTCAATAAATTTTTTAAATCATTTGCTATTTTTTCAATGACTATATCTCGTTCAATTTTTTCATTTTTTAATTTTTGAATATGTTGCTTATATAATTTAATATTATTTAATAATTGAGCGTTGCTGGATTTTAATTTATTATAATTGTTTTGTTCAGTTGATAATTGTTTTTCTAATTGTTTCAATTTTTGGTTGCTATTTTTCTGATTAGTTTGAAGAGTTTGTATATTATCAAATAATTCATATTTATTACGTTTTAGTGAAAGATATTCATTCAATAATAATAATAAACTAGAACGAAAATTATTGAATACAGATTGTAAGGGAAAATTATTATGATTATTACCGTCAGATTTATATTCATTCAATGGAACTTCCAATTGTTGCATTAATCTAGTTTGTATAGATTCTAAATTATCGTTTTTATTAATACTATTATTAGAACACGCTACTTCAATCTCGTTAATAACTTTATTAATGTACTCTCCAATTACGTTACTGTGATAGTTATTGTTAGTATTAATAGCTTTTAATTTATTACTATACTGTTGGCAATCATTATTTAATTTGCTAATGGTTGCATTCAAATTATCTATTTGTAATTGTAAATCGTTAATTGTTTTACTGTGATTATCATTATAACTATTAATATCATTTAATTTTTGTTTATTGACATTATTAATATTAGATAATTCAATATTGTTATCAGTCAATTTATTAATTTGATTATTTAAGTTATTTATAATTTCATTCAATTTATTATTTTCATTGAATTGGTGAGAATATTTTAATTCAAATTCTTTCAATTTATTATTCGAGTCATTTAAAATAGTCACTTGCTGTTTTAATTGAGGAACTAATTGTATTTCAGTGTTTAATAGTATATTAGTAGATTTAAGTTGTAGACATTCATTGTTGAGTTTTTCATTTTGTGCTTGCAAATTAGTTTTGTTATTATTCAAAGTATTAATTTCATTATTTGCAGCTTCTAATTCTGATTTCAATAATTTAAATTCATACACTAATTCACTATAATCGTCATGCAATAATTGTAATTGTTGTGATAGATTTGATTTATCATTGTTTAAGTTGTTAAAGTTATTATTATATTCCATACTTAATGCTTGCAATTTTAGATCATAATCATTTAGCATTAATTTTAATTTATCTATTTCAGATTTTAGTAAATTATTATCGTATTCATATTTTTTGTTAATTATTACAATTGAATCGTGCTCTTTATTAATATTATTGTATTTTCCTTGTAATTCTGATATTTGTAAAGTTAAAAGTTTCTCAGATTCAATTAATTTTTTGTTATTGTTATCTAATTGATGGCGAAAACTATTTTCATTATTTTTATAATATTCTAATTGCAGTTTTAGATCATTTATAATATTATTTAGTGAATCATTATTACTTTGAATTTCGTGTAAAAATTGATTTAATTCATTATTTTTATTTATTAATAATTGATTATCTTGTATTATATTAGTTAATTCAGTTTGTAAATTATTTATTATAACATCACTATGACTTAATTCAGACTTACATATACGTAATTCGCGTACTAAGTCATTGTTATTATTTGATAGATGATGTAATGAGGAATAATTAAAATTTGTATTATGTATACTAGAATTATTTGCTGAATTATTATAATTACCATCTGTTATAGCATTATTATTATTGCTATTATTTATAGTATTGTTAATAGTATGATTTGGTATATGAGGCAGTTGATTATTTTTACTGGCAATTTTAGATAATAATTCATTATAACGGTTCATACTATCGCCGCTCTTAGATTCTATATTATTATTATTATTAGCATCATTACTATTATCATTATTATTATTATTGTTCCCATCAATAATAGTACCAATATTCTCACTCATTCTTTTTTGTAAGTGTTTGTCAGGATTATCTTTGTAATACTTAATAAACATACAATCGGTTATACTATCATATCTGCATTACTATCATACTATTTATGCTCAAATTAATTCTAAATTAACGACTAAAAATCCAAAATTTATCGAAAACTAAACAACCAGGAGATATTATAAGTTGTTGAATAATTCGTTATGTAGATATAAGAATAATACATAGATTGATACATATTTAAACTATAAATAGATAATATTAAAGGTACTGACTCTAATTGCCATGAATGCAACAACAAAATCAAAATCGCTGTGATGTTGGGTTAAGGCTTATCGTATAACTAGATGCAATGATTAAGAGATGAGTGATTCGTTTATAGCTTCAATCGCTAGTGAATTAAACTTGGAAGAATTAGTATTATGTGATGTATGTAATATAAATGCTGCAGAATGGTGTTGTTTTTATCCTATTGCTGCTGGCATACGCAATAAAGAATTATTAACATTAACACAATATATTTATGATACATCACATACAGTAAATACTCAACCAGTAACAGTATGCTGTAAACAAAAGTTCTGTTCTAGTTGTGATGAACAGATTCATTCATTTGGAATTTTAAAGAAACATCACAGAACTCCATTAATTCAATATTCATTCTGTAGGAAATGCAAGAAAAATCGTAGTAAATATGCTTGTAAACAATGTAATGCACTTTTCTGTGATAAATGTCATAAATTTATGCATAGTTCTGGACTAAGAATGTTGCATACTACACAATTAATACCATCAAATCAAACAATAACAGATACTAATAATAACAATACAAATGCATTACAACCACAAACACTTATTCCAGTACAAGTCATTAATGCAGCAGCCACAATACCTAACAATTCTACAAATACTCAACCAACAGTTGTGTCCGCTAACAATGCAATTAATGTTGAGCCTAATATTAAATCGGATAATGCTTCAACTTGTAATGAATCTGCGGGAAATTGTTCCTTTTTAAGTACAGGAGCAGCATTTGTTAAACAAGATTTTTACAGTTGTTTAACTTGTGATAAACAAGGTCGTCATGTAATATGTACAAAATGTGTTATTTGTCATTCTGGTCATACATTAAGCAATAAAAAGACTGGTACAGCTTATTGTGATTGTGCAAATGATTTGCAGCTTAATTGTAAATGTATTCCTAAAAACGCAAAACAAATTGAATTTCCGAGACCATTTAATTATGATAAGGATTTAATTCATCCTCGTACAGTTTGTCATAATTGTAAAGAATCAATTAAAGGAATAAGATTTAAATGTTTGAATTGTGGTGATAGTAAATATGATTTATGTGAAAATTGTTTTTTGTTACGACCAAATGCTGATAATAAAAGTGTAGTATATCCACATCATATAACTCATATTTATGTATGTCTAGTTAAACCAATACCTTCTAATGTAATATTTGCTCCTTCTAACAAATCTGATAGTAAAACTGAATATCGAGGTTGGATGCCTCTACCAAAACAATTTAATTTTATTTTATCAACTATTAAACATGACAATATTTCCTGTAATGGATGTCAAAAAACTATAGTAGGAATTAGATTTCTGTGTGCTAACTGTAGCGAATGTAATTATTGTTCTAAATGCATTACTAATAATCCTGCTAATCATGATAATAATCATGCATTTGCTGCTATATTTCATGGTGGATTAAGTTATTTGCCTAATTTTGCTTCAATTCCTAAATCATTTTATACATTTATTCCTTTAACTACTCTTACATCACAATTACAACAACAGCTAGCTCAATTAACTCCCCCTCAAACACAATTCTTTCTTCATATCCAAAGCACTATCAAAAACATACTAGAACAAAGTAAACGAGATATAATCAACATTCAGCAAAATGCAGCTAATACTCATAATCTAAACAATGAACAAAAGCAAAAAGAAGCTGCAGATGATTGTAAACCAAACGATAGTAAACTCAGCATAAATGGTAGGTCTAGTAACTATTATTCATATAATAATGTTGTTAATGATAGTGGTTCAGTTGATAATAGTTATACTCATTATGGGGAATATGCAGCTTTATTACCCAGTCAAAATGATCCAAATGAATATCATACTGGGGATCAAGAAAAAGTCAATGATGATACTAAATTATCTTCTTCTGAATCTCCATATGCAGCTTCAAATGATTTCACTTCTGCGTATGCTAGTTATGCTTCACTCCAAGATATTATATCTGTCACCAATAATTCTGATTCTAATAATTATAATGAGTATAAGAGCACCAATAATGTCGATAGTAACAATAATAACGTTTCAACAGCATATATGACAGAACGTAGAGGCGAAGATAAGTTACAAAGTAATAATTATGCTCCTCCTATGTCAACTCAAACTATAGCAAATTATGGTACAATTAATAATAAGGCAAGTGGAAATTATGGTTATCAAACTATTTCCCATGATGGAAATGTTATTGTTAATGGTTATTCTGATTATACTGAGTATTTAGATGATGATGATCCTACTAAAATAGATAAATTTAAAATTCAATTAGCAATTGCAGGGGTTCCAATTAACGTAGATAGTGATCATAAGGCATTACAACAACAACAACAGCAATTTACCAAATTATTCAAAGATGCTAAACAAAAGGAAGTGGAATTAGAAAATGAAATTGTTAAACTAAGATCAATGGTACAAGAAAAACAACAATTAAAATTGACAGGAATTGAAATCCTAACAGTAAAACAAGCAACACAAAAAATTGAAAAAATGCAAACTTATATTGAATCACAGAAAGCTAGATTTGATTCAATAACAAGTTCGAATCAAGAAATTATTGATACTATGCAAACTAATATGGTTGCAACTCTGCAACAATTGGAAGATTCCAAAAAGCAATATCCAGATCTGAGTACCTTTGAAAAATATAAAAAGCTTTATGGAGAATATGTCACCGAAGCAAACTATCTACAAAC
This sequence comes from Vaucheria bursata, assembly GCA_032358265.1. Taxonomy (NCBI): domain Eukaryota; class Xanthophyceae; order Vaucheriales; family Vaucheriaceae; genus Vaucheria; species Vaucheria bursata. The sequence continues at coordinate 3,157 of JAULBW010013103.1, read as the reverse complement.
TAAAGCTGGATTAGATCAAGGACTTAAACAAATGGATGCAGCTATTCAACAATCAAAACAACAATATGAAAAAGCTATTGATGAGGCCAGACATAGAATTAAAGAGGCTGAATCTGAATATCAATTAGAAAGACAAAAATTAATTGAGGCACAAAAAGAAGTCGAACAAGCTGTACAAAATGAACAACTAGAAACTTTACTAAAAGAAAAACAGAATGAATTACATACACTCAAACAACAACATAAGGATCCTACATCATTGATTTCTAGTAATTCTATTTCCCTACCTCCTCACCTTAATAACACTCAAATTAAACCAAACATCTCAAGTAAAAACAACAAACTTGCAAACAATTCCAAATCTCAAGTTATAGCCAATTCTAATCAACCAACTACAAATAATGATAATAATAATAATAAACAAGATATGAAGCAGGAAAATAAGGAAGATTTGTCAATTATCGGTCAAGCGCAAGCAATATTAGCTTCAAATAATATGAATCCTATTAATAGTGATAGTAATGGTATTGATACTTGGTCTCTTATAAACATTAATGATTCAATAAATAATAATTCTAATTATATTAGCAATGATTCGAATATAAATAGAGATTGGTCTGGCGAATTTCGTTGTATATTAGATTTACCAACTAGAAATGCTCAAGAGATATTGGTTCGTTCAACTAAAATAAGTGCTATATCTAATGAATTTGCAATATATGCAGGAACTATCACTAAAATTATTATTGAAGAAATGCATCTACCTAATGAATTAAAAACTTATAAACCTGTTGAAGTCGGGGGAATTGCCGGTAAACACATAATAACAAATAGCCGCTACATTTACAATTATATTGTTATCAAGGTTCTTTCACGAATCTCTTACACAATATAATCACAAAAGTATTCGTGATTACAATACACAATCTGACCTTTTAACTGTATTATATATATTTGTTGATATGGAATTAAAATTAGGTGGGGAAAAGATCATCGTTGGTAAATTGTTCTTTAAGTTTGCTTTAGATTGGAAAAATTTATATGGAGGAGATGAATTCTCTATGAAAGCAAGTAGTCATGAAATGAAAGGATTAAGAGCTTATTTAAATCTTAATTTACAAGGATTACAAGCTCCATTAGCTGTATGTGTAGATTATTTAGGATATCGAGTAATGTGTACATCATTATTACCTTTACATGCTAATTCTTTAGTATATGGTTCTGCAGATCAATGTAAAACAGTTCATTTTTCTCATCCGGTTTGTAATGAATTAATGAAAATTGCAGGGGAAAGATTAAATTTAAAGCCACATTATGTTGGAAATGAAAGATCACATATGATTTATACATGTGGAGATATTGAAGGTAAGTAATCAGTAATTGATTAACCATACATATATGTATTCGAGAGCAGTTACGATATTAACTAATTTTGTTGTGTACAAACAATGTAATGTATGGTTATATATATAGTCCATCATGGTACAGATAAAAGATTTTATGTAATTGATAGTGCAAGAGTTTTACCTCCTGAAGCACCAAGAATGATGATTCCTATTGTATTAATGCCACCAAATAGAAAAGAATCTATGAAAATAATAGATGTTTCACGTGCTAATATTATGAAAGAGGTCGAACAATTATTATTATCTATTTCTGATCAATCAAATCCTGTTAATGATATACATAAATTGGTGCGAAACACTATTAATACCATTTCTGACAATAATAACAATCGCAATAACAATAATATAATGATAGATGAAAACCTTTTAAATATGCCCCCAATAAGTGCGTTACAGATAAATGGTATGATGATTGTATTTAAAAATAGTTGTGCGAATTTAGGGTTAGAATTAACTGATGATGAAGTAATAAATACGCGAGCATCAGTTGTTATTGGACATAAAATTTACGGTGCTTGTATATTTATACCGCAATTACATGGAACACATCTATATAATTTGCTTAGGTTAGAATTTGTTCAAAATTATAATTTGAATGTAACCAAGAAAAAGGATCCAAAATCGTTGAATACGAAGCACGATGATGGTAAACGAATTCCTTTAAGTAGTGATGCTTTTACTTATTTTGGTAAAGATAATGCTGCTGAACATAATAAAGAAGTTCGTGAAGCTAGTAATGTATTAATGAGTAAGATAGTAGCAGATTTTGCTGAATCGTTATTAATAGAGGTTCCTACAAGTCAACAAGAATTGATTTTACGATTACATGAATATGGAATAAATGTTCGTTTATTAGGAAAAGTTCGAAGTATTATTACTGCTGATACTATGAAAAATAGTAATTATTCAAAGGAATCAGTTAGATATGTTGGAAATATGTTATTTACTGAGATGGCTTCTCGTTGTTGGAAAAATGTAATAAGAGGAAAATTAAGACAATTTAAAAGAAATAGTCAACTATCAAAACAACAATTAAAACTAGAAATGAAAAAAATAATTATTAATGAACTAAATACAATGGTTGGATTACATGGTGATCCTATTGAATTATTAAATGAAGAACAACAAATGGCTCAATTAAAACCAGATTCTTATTATAAAGCTAACAATGAAAAAAAGCCTGTGTTTAAACATTATCATTTACCTGATGGCTTGGCTTGGCTTGATAAATTAAAGACCCTTATTCAATTAAAATTTGGTTTACACTCACCTGCTTTAACTATCGAAGAATCTGGAACTTCTGAAACCGATTCTGAATATTCTCGTTCTTACAATAAAATAGTTGATTTAGGAAAATTAATATTGAAATTACCGTTAGTACAAACAATGAGTGTACATTTAGGATTAATTTTCACTCCTGAATGTATCCATAGATTACACGATCCCAATGCTTTTAATGTTATTGATCCTTTAAAAGTTGAAGATTTAATAGATATTGATGTTAATATTAATCGATTACAAGATCAAAATGCTATTATCCAGGCTTTAAATAAATTACGAAGAGATAATATTAAAAATAAAACCTTAGCAACTGCATATCAGGCACAAATATTACCATTATTTAAAACTCTACCAAATAACAATATAAATTCCAATAACAACAATCTTAATATTAATAAATATTTATCATTATTTGCTAGTGTGTGCGGTAATTTTGCAAGTGATACAGATAGAGGACAAGAATTAATCAA